>JAVQKI010351003.1:0-13432 GCA_036025975.1 Nematalosa erebi
CAAGCTCAGTTATCTCCGTCAATGTTCGACTAACGTAAACAAAACTTCGGGTAGGGTATTAGGATGGGCTTCGGAGTGCATAGCAATGTAGTCAAATCTACTCCGAACCTACACTTTAACACTTACCAATTGGGGCACAGAAATTCACTTTTAGCCTCATTGTCCTATATGCCCTATTAGCTGCTGGTTCATTATTCAGTCTTTGTTGTATCAAATTTTATGGTTCTTTTTTCGTACAGACAGCACTCGGTGACTATGAACAACAGGTCTATGGATTCACACTGGATCTGTCCTTTAAGGGATCAGGATGAAAAAAGTGCTCTGAAGGTATCAGGAGAGATTTGTACACAACAAGAAACAGGGTAATCAGAACCATTAGTTACCTATTGGAAGGATTAAACCAAATAAATCAAACACCTTCAAATGGGCAGTGTAGTAGGCCATGACTCTCTGTAGGGATTTAATATAAGGCTTTGATGAGATCTTCCAATATTTGCTGGCCTTCAGTGGGAGTCATTAAAAATGTCAGAGAGTTATGAAAGCTTTATGCAAGGGCAAGATATCACATGTTGCTGCAATAGAGTTTCGAGGAGGACTGCTCAGCTGTGACAACGTGGATGAGGGACAGTTGTTGCCCACTCTGTGTGAATGGTTTTACCAAGCCTGTGTAAGACCAATGGTAGACTTTCTTAGGCTCCAATGGTGCGTTGCTAGACGTACCTGCTGAGCAACACTATTTGCTACCGCAAGGATGCATCTAGATTTTTAGGCTAATATGACTGCACGACATGTGTGCCATCAGCAGATCCATCCATGTCATGGACATCACAGAACACTAGGAAGCCTTCAATATACGGCATTAATTTTACCATAGTTCTTTACATCAAAATGATACCACATCCTCAAAGGCCCAGTGGCAGCTGTGTATTCAGTCAGTAGACATTCCACCCACCTCTTGATCCTTCATATAAAACACACACACACACACACACACACACACAGACACACACACAAATACACACAAGCACAATAGATACAAGCCCTTGCAAAAGTATTTCGCTGCCTCTTTTTTCTGTTAAAACATAACTGCAAGGACCAGTTCATAAGAGACAGAGAGGACAGTATTGCCTGCGTCAGACTCTCATGCCTCTCTTAGCTGACTATTGATCTGTGCCTACATCGATCCAAATCAGCAAGGACTTTTACAAGGTTGAAGGCCTCCACCTCTCAAACAAACCCTTTGCAAAATGGCTGACAGTGCCAGGTGACACTACTGTAGGTCTGGCTGAAGAGGGAGAGAGACAGAGAGAGAGAGAGAGAGAGAGAGAGACAGGCAGACCATTTAGTCCTAGTTAGGTTGAAAAAAAAGGCATATTGAAAGTTAAAGCAAGGGCTTTGTATCACAGTCTAATTCTAAATAAGTGTTTCAAATAGGGTTTAGGGGCCAGTTCATCACAGGGAGTGGGATGATATCTGCATAAATCACACAAAGATAAGAGGAATCATGATTGCTTTATAATTTCATATCTAAGCAGCTAATTGGGAAAACCTGGCAAATGAACATAAAGACTAAGAAAGAAAAATCGTTCAAACATACAGCAGAGGCATTTCTGAAGTAGTGCCAATTTCACAAATGACCAGATCAGTTGTGGCATCATAATCTACACTAAATGTAACTGCACCGTCATTATCTAGATTAAAGTCTCATTAGTCCCATAGAACAACCTGTACGACAACCCATCATCCTCAGTGCAGTACCAAATGCTCAAAACTGCTTCTTTACGATTTGTGTGTGTGTGCATGTGTCAGTGTGTGTGTCTGTACTGTATGTGTCAGTGAGTGAGTGAGAGAGAGAGAGAAATTGCTAGCAAGCGTGCCTATGTATGCATAATTATGTTTATAATTATGAGCCATTAATCCAGCACTGATGTCTCATGTCACTCCTTCCAATCCAGTGATCTGAGCTATTGTTAAGGCTTCCAGTAAGTTTACAGAACACAGAAGTGTGGCCATGTTTGTGTGTGTGCTTATCTAGTTGTGTGTGTGTGTGTTGGCCATACTTGGGGTCAGCAAGATGACAGAGGTGACGATGAGCGAGCAGATGAAGAGGATGACCAGGAGGGCGATGGCGATCCCCTTCCAGTTCCTCTGCGGTGGACTGCTCCCCACAAGCTCCTGATCAACACACAACAACAACAGATCGACATCAGCACATGGTGGTCACACATAAAATCATGCATCATAAAAGAAAAACTGTCTTGTCACTTAATGCTTTGGGGATGTTGCATCCAGTGTACTGAATTTACTCCTCATTTTTTGAAAGACTAGATGGTCCTGATATGACAGCATGGCTTATTCACAGTAGTAGAAGTCATAAAATATTACAGAGTGAGTGCTCAGCTGCTTGGCTCCTGTCTGATAGCATACTGTGATCCAAACTGTAGTTCATGTGACACTTCCATGTGGCAAAAATTAAACTGTCAACACTATGCGCTCATGAGCAAGAACCGTTTCATCTTAAAGTTCTAACAGCTTTATTCTTCAGGGTATTTTTAAGCTTTTGGGTTACACTTTATTTAAAGGGGTCTGCATAAGGGTGACATACAGTAAGCCTTTTAAAAAACATGACATGACACGTATCATGAACATTAATGACACTTAACTGATGCTTATGACTGTTGTCAATAATACAGTCTTGGGCAGTATATTAGACATTCTGTCTAATTACCTGCCTGGCCTAACATCCTGCCTGGCTCAAGGCTATGTAACGAGAGAAGACCACGTCAAGTTACAATAAGCAAAATAATACCTGTACTGTATATTTATAACACATTCTACTTTTTAGATAAATACACAGGTTCTACTTGGCTTATTGCAACTTGGCACGTGGTCTTCTCTGGTTACATAGCCTTGACCCAGGCAGGATGTTAGGCCAGGCAGGTAATTAGACAGAATGTCTAATACACTGCCCAAGACTGTATTGTTTTCCATGGACCATGAAATACTTCTTTTATTTCCCAGTAGTCCACTGTGAGATATTCTTACTACTGACTAGATGGGATATCAACCCTCACAGACCTACTTCAACGACTGCCAGCTTGCTCAGGACGAGGCCACAGAATGCAACGTTGCCTCAATATGCCAGAGACATGAAAATGTCACAAACATGGAAACAATATTTCCCCCCAAAAAGCCTGTTAATACATTTTTCATCTGTGGAAAGATTTAAAAAGTCTAAAAATAAAAAAGCAATAATGGCTGTGTAAACATTCTCTTTCGGTCCCTGCTGAATATTTCATTTCGGAGGGAGAGAAGTTTTGAGGATCTGACACAACACACTAATCACACAGTTGGAAGTGTGCACAACCAGCTTCAGAGCAACTGTTTCTTGCAGGGATAAAGTGATGGAATTCTCCATTCTGAACTCCATTTTGTCACCCAGACATGCAATGACTTGAGAGGGCAAGCTAACGGTGGGGCAGGTGAGGGGTACAGGAGAGAGGGGAGGGTACATAGCCCCTGGGATCAGCTCATCTAGACAGGAGGAGACACGGAACTGTGCCGTGCTATTTTAGGACAAAATCAGCTCAGGCCAGAGGAGCCTGGGAGACGTCAAGTGGGATTTAACAATGATACAGTGAATAGTCTGAGGACTGATTTCCTCATTTCTTCAGTCAGGGTTGTGCATGACAGACAAACACGAGCACACTTGTCTCTTTTCACTCAGCTCAAAAAAAGACATGACTTATCGTTAAACTGATCAGAATTTCTTCGGAACACAGTACTATATGTCTTTCAGTAGAGCTGACTTCCAGTGAGAGATTTCTGAGAGGGCTCTGTGTTTGCAAGAATCAGAGAATTGCAATGCTGTATGCATGCAAGCATAAGGTGACTGCTGTTACAAAACAATTAACTAGTGCTTGCGGAGTTGCCTGGGAACAGGATGTAGCCGTGCGTTAATGGACCTCCTCTCTCTCAATCAACTTGTGATCTAGCAATTCACAGAGCTGGACTAAGGCATTAAGAAGCACATAAGACATAAATATCACAGTAATATTAGCTTATTTATTTGTTGTCTGGTCTCCGTGGCTTCCTGCTAGCGAGCACACACCATGCCTCCTTTAATTGGTCAGACTCTTTGAGCACAGCTTGCACTGGGTGCTTGAGAAGCAGACATCACGAGGCAGGATAATGCCCGTCTCCCTGAAGGACCTTTGTGAGGACTGGTGACAGGGTAGGGGGCCTGTAGTCTGATCAGTTTGCTTCCTCTCTTTGCCTGGGGATGGGAGATGAGAGGCTCGTAAAAAAAACAAAGGTTGGACACAGGCTGCACTTAATTGGCACTGCAGTTATCGACAGGCCTCCGAGCAATCAGTGTGCAGTGTGGAATTTTAATGCATCCCTCCACAGCCATTTTAATGGCCTGTACATGCGTGTGTGTGTGTGTGTGTGTTGTGCGTGTGCGTGCGCGTGTGTGTGTGTGTGTACACAAGCACATCAATGAGCTGCAACAAACGAGGCTTGTTGTATGTGGTGTCTGTGGATGTTGGCTTGTGGTTGGTGGAGTGGAGAGAAAAGTATGTATTTTTTTATAAAAGCACGACATAAACAGTTATAGTATATCTATATTGTGTAAAAAATGCATTGGTGTATTATTGATATCTGTTTGTCTACTTTCAAGGAGATAGTGAGACAGTGATGGAAGGACCTAACAACTTTAATCACATCGTTAAATGGGATCATTAAGTCCTGTGTACGTGATGGGCCCATTGAATTACATTCTGCATGGGCTCCATGCAGTAAATACCCATGGCATCTTACTCAGAGGCAAACCGTCATGAAAACATCTCAAGTTCAAGTACATAGCGCCTAACACATAGCTCATCTCTCCCATGGCCACACATACAATAACAGATCATTTTTGAAACCTGCTTGACTGTTCTTTAGGCATCTCTATGGAGCTGCATGTGGCCATATATGATCATATGAGCATAGATGAACAGAAAGGAGTATCTCAAGAAGAGTATGCCTTTGGTTCTCACCATTGATCTGACCAGAGCCAGTTGGGCTAGTAGAAATAAAACAACCACTTTTTGACCAAGGGCAGACTATGTAATATTCATGCTATGTACAGTACCAGAGTACTACACTGAAATGCACTGCACCAAGAATTTATTTCATGTTCAGGCATTTCAAGGGATGTTTCTTCCTTCCAAATCTATAATGTTTGAATGAACCGACGCTTCATTTAACTCCATTTCCACCACACATCTATGAGATCCATAATTATGAAGTGAGAGCAGCCTTCAGAATGACAAGCTTTTCTACAGCTCATCTTCCATGGTTGGATGGGAACTCATGTTCTTCCTGTTCACATGGAACTTAACCGATTCTCTGCATAATATCAACCATGTTAAATTAACACTGAAAGCAACACACACACACACACACACACACAAAATAAAAATAAAGGTGTTTGGGAAATGGAAGCTATTTCAGGAAGAGGATCATATGCTCCAAGATATGCTGCCAAATAGTCTGAAATTGGGAACATATGTCTTGCCAGCCAAACAGAAAAGACACCAGTCTCAAAGCAGTTCAGTTCATGAATAGCCGCCCACATCCACTCTATTTTCATATGCTGGCAGAGCAAACTACAAACATGTTCATACGGCTAAAAGGATTGGATGGTTTAATTTCTGAAAGGCTGTGAATTATTTCTTTCAGAATGAATTCTGACAAAGAACTTCATAGGACAAGAAAAAAAAAAACAAGAACTGGATGCCAGACAGACAACCGAAAGACACAAAATGATGCAGCAGGTGCAGGAAACTAAACAGGTGCACATGAGTGAATAGACAGGCCATTCAGAGACTTAAGTATAATTCTCATGACCAAACATTCAAAATTTCAAAACAATCCTAGTTATTCAAACTAGCTAACTCCAACTTACTGTGCTTACATAATTTTATGACCAAACTAGTTAACTGCTACTTCAGCTAAATGCCAGGTTCAGTGATGACTACCTACACAAATGACTGGGCCATAATATGCCCTCCTACTAAAAAAACGCTTCAGAGGGCATATGAATACCTCCTGTTTCATCATTCAGGAGCTGTTTATGTTTTTCTTTGACAGTGTTTGCTGTGCCTGGCGGGCAGCAAGCACCCTGTGTACCTCGTAATGAAATTCTCCTCTCACACAATGCTTTACCTTTCCAATGAGGCACTTGTTCCTGTCAAGTTCCTGAGGCAACTGGTGGGGATGTTACAGAGGGGATAATAACCACCTGCCCTTTCACACGTGCCAGCTGCTGTCGACTTCACACCATGTCCCTTAGCACCCTCTCTATCACACACACACACACACACACACACACACACACACACACACACACACACACACACACACAAGCACACATACAGTACACACACACAAACAAACACAGCCTAAACTTATGTATGCAGATACAAATACATCCTCCCACACTCACATATTTTTGCACCCTTGTCTGGAATGACACTTCCTCTTTCTCTCTCTGTCTCTCTCTCCCAGGCAACTAAATAAGCTCTTTGTTGTTGCCTTTCACTGAGTACTCAGGTGCAACAGCGTGGACAACTCTGGCAGAGGTAGATGGGCATAGTTACAGGCTGTTGCACAAAACACAGTGATCTTCAGATCACAAGGAACGAAAGGCAGAGACAATAGAATCACAGAGAAGCCATGCAGCAGCGGCGCTTCCTGCGGGAAGACAAAGCCTTGTGATTCTATTTTAAAGGCTTTTCTTCCACTCATCTTGAGGTGAATAATTTAAGTGGTTTAAGGATCCAACTTAGCACACATGCAATTACCTTAGCTTGAATCATGGATTATACAAAGCATTTTGCTGATGATAGCCAGGTAGCAATTACTGTAAGCTGGCATTTGTCTACAAACAAACTGAGGGATGTTGCAAATGTTAGAGAAGTGTTTTTCTTGTCTTAAAATATATCTTTAAGGATAAGAAAAAGATATGGATACAAAAATGTGCCTATGGCATCCACAGTCCTCTTTTATCTGGCATCAATGGCCTTCCATCAAAATGCCTTGCATCCAATTGCAGCACTTTACCCCAGATAAGTTACCCACTCCCTTCACAGCCAAAAGTTTGTTGCCTGAAATAGTCTTTCCCACCAAATTAAACAAGCGACTCCTCAAAGTATCTGAGGATGGAATATCACCACAGACCAATCAGTCAGTAAATGACTGTTAAGTCACCTTTGAGGTTTGGCCAGTTAGGAGAGGAAACACAGGGAAAGGTATACAATGGATCAAAATGGTTTTCCCATATAGAAAAGTTGAAAACATATGAGCTTATCTTTGATCCCCATGACTTTTATAGTCCCAGTCAACATTTTCAAATAGGGGCTAGTGATCACTGCACACTGGAGAAGTTTTACTGATTTGTATTTTGAATGAACATGTTGCTGTAAGCTTCAACAGGCTCACTCTCAGAGCTCACAGGGAAACACATGGTCTACTCGAAATAAATGTCAGTAAAACTATCTGAATCAAGAGCAATTCCCAAGAGTCCAACAGAAAAGGACACCACAGTGTTATGATGAGGGAGGGAGTGGTGTGTTCACATAGCACATAGGGTTTGAGTGAGAGAGTCAAGCATATGCTAAGCCTGCCCTGCCTAAACACACATAGGAGCCGCATCTCTGGAACTATTTCTAAATACAGGGGTAATAACTTACAGAGGATTCAGAATGTTTCTGTTTTTAATGGAACATGAAGTGATGGAGTGAAAAATGGTTATCCCATTAAAGAATCCATCAATCTATATAGAGTATTGTAGATGTGTAGAAAGATCATTTGCATGAAATGTATTTCAGTCTCACAATAGCAAACTTCAATTCAGACATTTAGAATCCCTAAAGGGAAGCAGTAGTGATGTGAGGTGAAAATAGCGCAGATCTGGGCTGTGGGTGGACCAGTTATGGGGACCATTCTCTGTCTCCACCCTCAACCCCAAACCTTGGCTGTCAGGTGTGAAATAGATTCTTCCTGATGTCAAAGTGCCCTGCTTCCACCGTTTCCAAGGGAACAAGGAGAACCAGGCAGAAAAAAAAAACAAGGCAGAGTGGGTGGATGGAAGGGAAATGATGAGATATATATATATATATATATATATATAGAGAGAGAGAGAGAGAGAGAGAGAGAGAGATAGGGGGGTGTGACAAGGTTGGGTTTGATCATTTCCAGGCATGGCATAGGAGAGTAGGGATAGGGAGGCAAAGAGGAATAAGAGGAAACCATCCTGGCAGCAGTTCCTGCCTGCACCTGGTTTTGAGGGGAAGTGACCTGATGCCTAGATTTTACTTTTGGGCTTTGTGTGAATAACAGATGAAGCTGGATGTATTACAACACAATAGAGGAGATGTTGCGTGGGTTACGACTGATGACTGGCAGCCTAGTCGACTTTAAAAAGAGATGTCTGCCCTGAGAATCTGTCAAAGTTTGAAACAAATTCAGTTTAGCATCGGGGGTAATTTTTCAGTCAGCAGCCCATTAATAAATGAAGGGCATTAACTGCTAAATTAAGAATGCATGCCAGCAGAGGATCAGGTTAAGGCCGATAGGAGCATCTGTCTGCTTCTATTTAAACTGAAAGCCTTCCCTTGGAAACTTGGATGCCTCCCTTCTGCAGTTGTGAATGATGTGAATATGGGCTATTAGTGCCTTTTGTTACAAGAATAACTAGTGCCAACACGTCTTGTGTATATCAGACGACACAAGAACACAAAAAGGGTCAACCAAACCACTTGATACTTGGCCGCAGGTGAAAACTGAACGGGTCTAACCTCTAAAGATTTGGATTCGATGTTACGGCACAGCACAAGCTGTGAAACATGCCGTTTGTACATATTAAGGATATTAACAAAAAGTATTTGTATTACGGGATGGCTCATTTCAGTTTCATATTTATGCACATAACAGTATCCTATTAATACATGTAGATGCTGGATTTGGTCAAGGACAGATTATCTAGTGCCATGATATAGCCTGACAGAACAGCCCGTACGACAGCATAGCCTATTGTACAGTATGTCCTACATGTCTATGTTAGAAGAGCCATTATATACTGCATACTGTATAAAATAAAGTCTACAAATCCAATTAGCCATTTAAAAGAGAAGTGGGTTAAGGTTGTTTGTATTAGTCTTCAGGTCATACTGTTTTTAGCTGTCGGCTAGCATTCAGTAGGCGGAATCTCGCCGATACTTTCTTGAGGCCCTTCAGTTCTTGCAGACAGTAACTGCAGAATGCCTCTCCGGATAATCTGTGTAGTTTGCAGGATTTTATTAATTTTTTTTTGTTTTTATCAGCACTTTTACAAATGGGGTCAAAAAGCAGTTTATTAAACAAATTCCTCCATGTTTGTTGACACTTTAAATTGCTTAAACTACCCTCGGAGAAACAGAAATATACCCAAGCAGTTTGTGGATGATATTATATACTTTAAATGAACCAAGGAGCACAGTACAGAGACTGTTTTATCTAAATTAAGCTATGCCAGCAAAGACCAATTCAGATAATGGTGTAGCATTTAAAATTTAGACCATGAAGAAGCTTACACATATAATAAAGACAAACACAGAGAACACGGAGGGCAGTATGGTGATAGTGTGTTGTAATGCACAAAGCTAGACCCAATCATTCTCACTACAGAGGAAAGGAATGATCCCTAAATGTTACAGACTTTAGACAAGGATATCATTGTTCTGCTCACTGTTTGACTGTTGCTAACTTGCACATTAAATCTTTTAAACCTCTACCTTTTCCTCTTGAGCCTTATACCCTCTGAATTAATTATTAAATATCCTGTTTCACTTCTGCTGCAGGAGGCTTTCTCTCCAGTGTTCACTTGTCTACCCGATACGACAGTTTTGAAAACACGTGCTTAATGGTTTGCATGAAACCCCCAAACTGGCCGTTGCAATCAAGTCCTAAACAACCATCGTTAGGAATGTTTGGCTGTACTGTAACTTCCTTTCTATCAAACGCATTAAGGTATCTTAACGAGGTGTGCATGTACACTAAACCTGTGTTTGAATGTGTTTTTGTCTCTGTTCAGGTGACAAAATAGAGAGTGAGCGAGACAGTGACTACTCTGCAATCTCTTATTTTATCCAGTTCAATTACATTGACAGGCTGATGGTGAAAACTTCAGTCAGTGCCCCATTAGCTGCACGGAAATACGGAAATCGGAAATACTATAGTGACACACACACAAAATTTCTATGGTGACACACACACACACCCACATGTGCCTCTATTATGTAACCAAGAGCCGTAGCAAAGGGGACAAATTGCTGTTACATATCAGTCATCGATATGCACAGATGCATGTGCATGGACTCGCACAAACAAATATGCATGCATACACACACACGTCACACCTTGTGTGTCGGAAATGACACGTTTTATCACTGGACTCAAAAAAAGGTCAAAAAGGTCCAAAAGGTCAAAATGGGTATGTGGATTCACCGGAATCATTTTCTATCTTAGCTGTCACACTACACTACCCTGGGGGCCCTTCAAATTTGCTCTGTAGAATCTGTGTGGCCACTCTCAAAAAGCAAGACTAGTGCTGTCAGTTCCTAACCATTCAATATTGTATTTCGCTACTGTATCCGAAAACTCGCCAAAGGCTTTGGTTGGCATCGACAGAACTTCCTGAAGCGAACAGAAATTGAAAGCTTTGAAATTGAAGCATTTAAACTAAATTTACCATTCAGTCAATGTTGTGTCAAATTTTGTCATTCTTTTTCCTTCCGATAGCATTTGGTGACCTTGGACAACAGGGCTATGGATTGATTCACACTAGATATCTCCTTAATTGCACTGCTGGAATTTCACACCTAAAGTAAACTGAGAACAAATGCAGTAAACTGCAAGGGTCCAAACCAGCTCCAGTTGAGAACTGGTTTGGTGTAACACAACTCACCTGGAATGCTCTAAAATGTATGACTAGATATTATAAAGATACACTATGAGATCCTGCATGATGTCACGTCTGTTGACGTTCCATGTAAATACTAAAACACCAAACAAAACGCTACTCTCAAATTCACACTCCTAAATTAACTTTGCTCCCTGTGTTTCTCATTTGAAACCCTGCTTATCACTTCTGTGATGATGCACTGTTAACATTTCAATATTCTATGAGCTATGTTATTGTAATATACTGCATAACTTGACACATAGGAATACACATGTCAGATGTCACCTTTCTTCAAGCAAAACAATTCAGGCATTTTAATGAGTCTTACACTGAGGTAGGACCAGGGAGAAAATGGAGGAAGATATGTGTTCATTAGATTTAGCCAATGACACCTCACCACTCCTTTGAACTAGGCCCTGAGGGAACCCATTAAAGCACTGAGTGAAATCAGATATCAGTCCCCCAGGCTGGGCTAAGCTGAATTAAGATTTCAGAGGCGTGGCTTGATTGGCAGCAGGGTAAACACCAAAGACAGAGGAAATGGGAACTGTAGATGAGAGACAGCAGGGTGCTAATGCTAGCACTGCTGAGAGACCTAGAGACAAATGTGTGCACATGGATACAAAAAAACTGCCCTTGGTCGCAGCTGCTGCTAATGACTAAAATTATACAAGTGACTTTACCTCCGATTTGTGGTTAAAGTATGTTACTTTGGCTTCGTTTTTTCCCTGTGTGTAGGCAAATCAGACGTTTTCACATATCACATTAAACAAAACTGGACAGAAAAAAACCCAATATAGCCCCATTTCAGTAGCCTGGGCCCGCCCATACTTCCTTTGACGCTACATTAAATTTCGCATCCAAGTTAATATGGCCAACCTGCCGTTCTACAAAATTTCCTGCACCTAAAATCCCGGCAGCAAAAGGGAAGCGAGCTTTTCCCCCCGACGCGATTGAGGCGGGTTTAACGCCTACATATACGTCGCCAGAATGAGTGGTCTGAAGTGTCTCTGTTGTAGCTTCGTCCAGTAGGATACAGAGGCATTTGATCGACGTAGCCTCTCGGAAAGCCGGTAAAACGCCATCTTGGCCAGACTAAGCTTGTGTGATGAGCTTACAGTAATAGTCGGTGAAAACCAAGCTACCATTTCAGTCTATTTGCAAAACAATTATATACTTTTCATGTTGCGGGCATAAAACACATCTTGATGGCAATTTACAGGATGTGGCTCTATCTCTGTCTCACTTTAGCAAACTATTGCTGTGAACCACAATGGAAAAAAGGCACTCAAACAGAAACTCTGATATGAGCCACTTTGCATCAGTTAAAGGGCCATACTAATTGCTCAGCCTGTAAATTTGCTCAGTGGTGAGTGAAAATTCCCCATGGTATGCCACTGGGATCAACCCAAAACAGAGAACTGTTTAAAAGTACCTGGAGACTTTTTTGTCAACAACTTCTATCTTGAGAGTATGACAAGAAAAACAGTATTACAACTTCACATTTTTTAAAGATGTCATTTTTATGAGCAACCTATTGTGGCTACTGCCTTCAAATTAACTCTATGTTTGATATACAGTCCTTAAACTCTGAGACTTCACTTGCCATGCATACACCAGAACACGTGCTTGTGTCATGCCTTTTCCTGGAGTGTTTCATTTTAAGTCATCAGTGTGTTTTAATGATGCTTTCTTTGTGCATCTGTTTGTGATAAATGCAACTGGGTAATACCTCTGAATGTGATACATTTCTGAAGTTAGATTTCATTTCTGCTTTTGCCCCTTGAGGATGATTTAATCCATGTGTTTTTTATTGCTAACTGTGTGTAACTGGCTGGCCCATTGAAGAGCAGTCTCACTAGTTGGGGAGACTTGAGGATAACCAGGAGAAAGCAATGAGCAAGACAGTCCGCGAGAATGGGAGACTATGAATGAAGTTAAGAACATGCATCCCTAATTGTTGGGAGATTTGAGATGAAGTTCGAAGATTAAGTTGGACAAAATTGCCAAATCTGTGAAGTAGTTTTCTCATCTTGTTGAGAGGCTTGAGGAAGGAAATAAAAAGCCAATGTCCACAGCATTCAATGTGATCTCGTTTCTTGGGTCTGCACCAGAACTATCTATGTTCTTGCATTAGCCTACCTGACTAGTTTGGCATTGATAAAGAAAATCTGATGTTGTGCTGTACCGCCATGTTCTGCATTTTCTTCCCTCAGCAACACTTCATCTGATGAGTACAGTATGCCTTTCCAAAGGTGTCACCTTGGAC
Source organism: Nematalosa erebi (assembly GCA_036025975.1). Classification (NCBI taxonomy): domain Eukaryota; kingdom Metazoa; phylum Chordata; class Actinopteri; order Clupeiformes; family Clupeidae; genus Nematalosa; species Nematalosa erebi. The sequence goes on from JAVQKI010351003.1 coordinate 13,260, forward strand.
ACCTTCGTCCTTCATCATGGTCATGTGAAGGGCTAATAAACACAGCTATACCTGCCAAAAGGCCTTGTTGTTAGATACTATTTATCTGTCATAGTGGAGTGAGTACAGACGACAATACAGGAGGTTTCAAATACAGGTATGAGAGGTATTTCCCTTCCTTTCCATTTAAAAGC
>JAVQKI010351107.1:0-13100 GCA_036025975.1 Nematalosa erebi
GATGACTCCACATTGTGATTTTCATCATAGAGCTGAAAAATATGAATCTAGATCTCTGAACTTTACAACTGAAAGAAAACAACACATTTTTGTCAGAACAAAGAATTTAGTTGAATTGACCATCTAACAAAACATGATTATGTGGATGTTTGACACTGCGGTGATGCTGCATGCTATGTTTATATGAAGCAGTTAACATGAGAGAGATGCAACTGACATCTGACATGGATATACTGCATCAAAATAGTTTAATCATTTTTACCTCTCCATTAAACACTGATGTAGTCCATCCATTCACTCATCTCTTTCCTGTTGGGCCTGTGCAGGGTGCCCCTGGAGACCGTGGTGTTGCTGGTCAGTCTGGTCCTAAGGGAGCTACTGGTGATCCTGGCCGCACTGGAGAGCCTGGCCTTCCTGGTGCCAGAGTAAGTCACCAAGATATTTTATATGTGTACTCTAGATACCGATGTTATACAGCTAAAATTACACATCCATGTCTCACAGTCATGGAGGTAAATCAGGTATTTCAGTTCCATCCACCCAGCACTGATCAATTCTGTGTTTAATTTACAGGGTCTCACTGGTCGTCCTGGAGATGCTGGTCCTCAAGGCAAAGTTGGTCCCTCTGTGAGTATAACACGGTCTTTACCGATCTTAGAATCTTAGACTAGAATACATCTTAGACTAGAAAAGTGTTTTTTTAAAAGGTTTTCATGATAATGCGGATAAGGTACAGTAGTTGAGGATGACAGGAAGTGAATAGGAGAAAGATGTGGTGGGATCGCAAAATGGCCGCAGGTTGGATGACACCTGCTTGCCCCACATCTAACGTTTGACTGGAATTTTTCAAAGACTTTGAAAAGATACATAACAGCGTGGTCTGGGTTTCCTTTATTATGTCGCTGACACATATTGTATCCTAGGTTGGTCTTTCTGTGTTTCCATCCTCAGTCCTTGCTAAATTTGTGAGCCTGTTGTGTATTTTTAGAGCCTTGGAGCTTAGTGTACCGATGATTTCTATAGTATAGTGCTGGGCAAGTTACTTAAGAACAAGTTACTGAATACTCTTTATACATTCAAAAAGTTTCTTTAGGCTTTGTTTAATTATTACTCTAATATTCCTTGAACATTACTTCAATATTACATGGTCAATTTTTAAATTACTTGGCACTTAGTTACATTAGGATTACTTGTTATATTACTGCTACTAGTCCCTGCATTAGCCTGTGTCACCAGCATAATATAATAAGTATTCATATAGCCACATGCAGAACATATTGCACCAGGCAGCCCTAGGTTTGATTCCTGAACCCACTGTTGCAAGTCTATGTCACTTTGTAGAATATATATATATATATAGAAGAATCAATAGATGTATATGCATAATATAAGTGAAATCTTCTAACCCTATGTCTCTTTGGTTTCTGCCCCGATAGGGAGCCCCAGGAGAGGATGGGCGCCCTGGACCCCCTGGGCCTTTGGGAGCTCGTGGACAGCCTGGAGTGATGGGATTCCCAGGACCTAAGGGAGCCAATGTGAGTGTTTTGTAATTGATTAGTAAATATTGCATATATTACATTTTGTTTTACAGTTGGTTGACAGTTACATTTCAAAGTGAATGTTCATTAGGCTTACATAAATGGAAATATATAGCTACACATGTCAACAGGTTTATCATTTCTAATGTTCATAATATTTTTTGACAAACAGGGAGAGCCTGGAAAGCCTGGAGAGAAAGGACTTGTTGGTGCCCCTGGTCTTAGAGTAAGTAATTACACTTTTTTCACCATGGTATTCCACCAGTCTTTAGTATGAATCCAAGCTACAGATCAGTTGATCATGATCAGACTACGATAGCTGACCTTCCACCTTTCTCTCTGTAGGGTTTGGGTGGAAAAGATGGAGAGACTGGACCTGCTGGTCCCCCTGGCCCTGCTGTAAGTAGCCCTCAATCCCCAACCTTTTTAAGTGTGTGTTCCTGAAGCGTGGGTGATGTGTGTCTCCCTTGATACAGAAGTCACCCAAGGGTCTTGTGTGCTGACTGATCTGTCTGTTCTCTATTCTAGGGCCCAGCTGGAGAGAGAGGAGAGCAGGGTCAGGCTGGACCTCCTGGCTTCCAGGTGAGTGCTTTAACCTGATGCTCTGCTAGCAAACATGGATAGACCTAACAACATAGCGCTGAGTAGTCTGTAAAGCAGGGGGCATTTTGGATTAAATTGTCTTTTAACTTCATTCATCAGGGCCTGCCTGGACCTACTGGTGCCCCCGGAGAGGCTGGCAAGCCTGGTGACCAGGTAAGGATCTTTATTAGATGGGAGTAATTCAAGGCTTCAAGGCCTGTTCTCTGCTGTGTAAATTGTTCAGGGTTTGTTTGAATGTGTGAGATTTGGTTTTAGATGAAGTATAGTGTGGATAAGGTGTGTGTGTGTGTGTGTGTGTGTGTATGTGGGTGTGGGTGTAAAGTTTTCTCCTCTCTCTTCTTCCTGTAGGGTGTTCCTGGAGAGGCTGGAGCTGGTGGACCTGTTGGACCAAGAGTGAGTTTCGGATTCCACACAGCATTCTGTTAGATTACATTAGATTACATTTGACTATATTAGATTCAACTGTACTGTCACTGCACAGGTAGTTTCACAGCTAACCAGTAGCAAAAAGATTAAAGTGCAGTATTTACAGCACATAAATAGCTTATAATTGGTAGTAAGCATTAAATATGAAAGGTAATATAAATTCTGTGAAACAGTTGATAAAAAGGTTATAAAGATTAAATAAAAAGCACTAATGCATAGGGGGCCTTTGAACACCAAGATAGGCATAGTCCATGCCCAACCAATGGGGCAGCCAGTAAGACCTGAGACAGACTGCTTAGTTGCAAATGATGACAATTAATGTACAACATGTCAGTCAGATGTGACAACTGATGGTTTGCATTTGTGCCTCCCTCTCTTGTGTCCTTGCAGGGCGAGCGTGGTTTCCCTGGTGAGAGAGGTGGCGCTGGCCCTCAGGGTCTGCAGGGACCTCGTGGTCTTCCTGGAACTCCTGGAACTGATGGACCCAAGGTGATTAATTCATCAGAGAAGGCGACCCAAGATCGGGCTTTTCTTTTCTTGTCCTCCTCATGGTTCGATGCACTGTGTCTCTTCCTCCTTCTCAAATTCCCCTTTGGAATCACCCATGTCTCCATAGCATTTTGTGGAGACATGGGTTAATAATATGCTTTCTCAGAGCAGTTATTCACAATTTCTTATGTCTCACCTAATGCCTTCTGGACATAAAGTTCTCCACAAATCTCTCTACATTCATGTAATTCCTCAAATCTCACTCTTTAATTCCTCTTCACACCTTTCCTGTTTCTGTCTATGTATTGCTGTATTTTTCCTCTTGCTTATGTGCTTGTCTACTTGGCATCTCATACACATGTTCCTTGACATATTAGTTTTTGATTTTTTGGATAAAAGCGTCTGCATAGTACCAATAACCTTAAACTTCAGTTTTATTTCTCTTCACACCTCTTCTGCTTCTGTCTATATGTCTTGTCTTACCTCTCTCCTCTTATTCATGTTTGCATGTTTTTAATGTGTGCTTTATGTTTTTGATGTTGTTTGCTAATGTTGTTGCATGTGTTGTCTGGTAGGGAGCAATTGGACCATCAGGGCCAGCCGGTGCCCAAGGACCCCCTGGCCTGCAGGGAATGCCTGGTGAGAGAGGAGCTGGCGGTATTCCTGGAGCCAAGGGTGACAGAGTGAGTTCAACACTGTGGACAAATATATAAGCTCATATGTCCTTTCACAGACTATAAAGCATCTATAAAGTGTTTGACACCATACAGAAAGAGGAACATACAGTAATCCTGTACATTTAAAGCTATTAACCCCACATAACCAAATGTTTATGTACAAACCAACTCTAGTCTAAACAAAATGAATACTATAAATACACATACCAACTCTAACCAAGTCATTCCAAATAAATGTCTGATATTTTTCCCTTTTAGGGTGACAATGGAGAGAAAGGACCTGAGGGAGCTCCCGGAAAAGATGGCGCAAGAGTAAGTGACGAAATTCAGAATATCATCACAGATATCATCTGCCATGTCAAGAGTAACTTGTAAAATTGAGAATATCAGAATATCCTCTCAAATTTAATCTGCTATTTTGTGAAGAGTTCGTAATGAAGTTTAGAATATCAGTATATGGAACAGACTAAATTGGTTCTTCTCTTGTTCACTATTTCATGTCTGTCCCTTCATTTCCTTCTGCTTAGGGTTTGACTGGTCCCATTGGTCCTCCCGGGCCTTCTGGTCCTAATGGAGCTAAGGTAAGAACTCACTGTCAGCAAATACAAACATCACTATTGTTCACAAATACCTTAATGAGATGACTAAAGTATAGGGCTGTTAGCCAGCCTTCCTGTCTATAAAAGCCTATCTGTGCACATGCAGCAGTGATAACAAGTGGTCGATATGTAATAAGATGGCCAATATGTTATAAGAATTGGACAACTCCATATTAGAAAATAGTTTTGAATCATTTTGATTGTATTGACGAAAAGTATTTCAATCACATCTGTTTTTTAGGTATAAAGTCATGATTTTTGCCAGCAAATAGATCAGGTGTCTTTGTTTTTGCTGCAGTTGCTCCCTAAACCAGATAATTGATGTTTATACTTATGTCTTACCCAGGGTGAGGTTGGTGCTGTCGGCCCAACTGGAGCTGCTGGTGCCCGTGGTGCCCCTGTAAGTCTACTACAGCGTTCATTTCATCCACTTATACTGATCTCACTGCTCACTGATAACTCACTTCTCTCTTCACCTTTCACACACATGTTGACTTATAGACCTGTTGACTTTACCTGTTAATCTAGTGTATGCTCCCTTTTAATATTTAAATTAGTATGTCCATGTCATCTTTTGATTTGCTTAGTACATAGGAAGTGAACAGATAAATCGTTAGACAAAATCAAAGCAGAGAGGATGGATGGAGTCTTTGTCAGCATCCATATCCGTCTTTATTGTTGGGCATTAATGAGACTTTAATTTTCTCACCAACACTAGTCACCCACCTCAATATATCCACATTCTCACCATAGCTACTAAAAGATGGCTTATGTGTAGAAGTTTAGGTAAAAATGACTTAGAAACAGCAAGACTGTTGAGAAACAACTATAGTGACAGTATGTAAGTATGTGTAAGTATGTAAGTACTGTTGTCCAGACATCCATTGAGGACCCACCTTTGCTTTAATAACACATTATACTGTATGTGGCCGCTGTATTAAATACAATACAAGTTACTGCAAAGCTGTGTTTAAGACTTGAAACCCAAAGTATCCCACCAACCCCTCAGCCTCAACCCCTAAGTCTTCAGCCACCATTACTCCTCATTTTTTTTTAAAGAAATATGCTTCAAAATTAGCTGTTTGTAGCTCATGGAATGTGATAGTAAACTATTATAGCAAACTAGATTTGTGCTGGTGGACAAAACAAAACATTTTAGGGCAATATCTTGGACATTGAGAAACGCTGACAAACAACACTGTTTTACACGTTGTATGAAGAATTTAAGGACTTAATCAAGAACATCATCAATCACAAGATTAACTGACTAAAAATTATTGTGAATTGCATCCATAATTGCCAGCTAATATACTGTGCAGTATGCTAGCTTGCTAATATGCTGTTGAGGCCACATTCTCTCATTTCTTTCTTCCCAATGCCCTTTTTTGTCTTATATGGTCCCTGGACAAGTCAATAAATTCAACTGCTGTTGTCACAGTAATAACCATTTACAGTGGGTAATCGATATTGGTACATGCAAGCAATTATTGGTTTATAAGGTGATATCTAACCTCAATTGTGAATATTTAAAAATTCAGTTATATAGGCCATAGGCTCATATGTTAGTTACTTTCGGTTTTGTTCTTCAGCGGAGCAACACTGGCAAGCTCAGTACATTCACCAAGAGACTGTAGGGGGAGCCGGAAGAGCATTCAGTCATGTTTATATTATTTCTCATTTGTCCCAAAGGAACTTAAAAAATATAAACACTGCATGTCTAATAGTGAAAAAATAAATAAATAAATAAAAAAGCCAGAAGCCACATATGTTGAGCATACTGTGCAATAAATAACAACAATAACCACCAAAGCTTGTGGTGACAATAGATAATGACAATAGAGTTCAGTGCAAACACCATAAACTATAACTCTGTAAAATAATTAATTGGAGAGACAGTTTAGTCAATAACTACATGGCTATGAAAATAATAAGACTTTCGGAAGAGATTTCAGGAATGTAGATCAGCATGCAGATCCGGTTTTCTATATTTGGCAGCTGTTACATAGACCTGCTGTCACTTTTTACAGTACTGTATGACAAGCCTTTGTTCTTGCCCTCTCTCTCTTCAGGGTGACCGTGGTGAGAATGGCCCTCCTGGACCTGCTGGCTTTGCTGGACCTCCTGTAAGTGCTAAAGCTGTTACAAAAAACATCAAAGTGTATTTAAACAATCAACATTACTGGTAGACATAGCATCACTTGATTGTCTTATTAATTTATTGCCTGAGTAATTAATTGATTTATTGATTGGTTGATTGATTGATTGACTAATCAGTTGATTGGTTAATTAGTCAACTCATTTATTGGTTGATTGATTGATTTATTTTTTCATTCATTGGTTTTAATACATTAATTAACTGTGTCTGACCTCTGCTTCCTATAGGGTGCTGATGGGCAGCCTGGTGCCAAGGGTGAGCTTGGTGAGGGTGGTCAGAAGGGAGATGCTGGTGCCCCTGGACCTCAGGGACCCTCTGGAGCCCCCGGACCTGTGGTAAGTCAGAGGACAGGGAGCAAATGCACTTGTTTGCTGCTGCAAAATACAGTATATACTTGTTTATGAGGGTAACAACAAGGTTGTTATCGCTCCATAAATCAGTCTAAGCAAGTCGATAAGCACTGTGTTGTACTGAAGTGTGTGTTTGTTGAGTTCTTGAGATGTCTGCATGCGATTATTTCATTGTTTGATGGCATGTGTACTAATTAGAATTCTCCTTCCTGTCAAGGGTCCCACTGGTGTGTCAGGACCTAAAGGAGCCCGTGGTGCCCAGGGAGCTCCTGTGAGTACTGTACTCCAAAGACATCACACTCATCACTCAGACAATTCATACTGGCATCAACTCGGTCATTCTTAAAGTTATCCAAACACGCCATGATGGTTTTCCCCTCTTGCCTCTCTTTAGGGTTCCACAGGATTCCCTGGCTCAGCTGGACGTGTCGGACCACCAGGTCCCAACGTGAGTCCACACAAATATATTGCACTTGAGGCATGGAAGGTGTGTACTTTGACAAAGTTCTTCCCATTTACTCTTGTTGTTTGTTTCTGTTGTAATTTCTTAGGGAAACCCCGGTCCTGCTGGTCCACCAGGAGCTGCTGGTAAAGATGGTCCTAAGGGAGTGCGTGGTGATGCTGGTCCCCCAGGTAGACCAGGAGATGCTGGACTGCGTGGACCTGCTGGCGCACCTGGAGAGAAAGGAGAAGCCGGAGAGGATGGTCCCCCTGTTAGTCTCTTTCTAGTCTTCCAATAATCCGTTTTACATGTCATTATCATGTTTTCACCACTATCCTCCCCCAACACACACACAAACACACACACCCTCGATCTTTGAAGAATGGTTCATATCTGAATGAAGTTAATGCTCACACAGTGATCTGTTGTGACTCAGGGTCCTGATGGTCCTTCTGGCCCAGCTGGTCTTGCTGGTCAGCGTGGTATTGTTGGTTTGCCTGGACAGCGTGGTGAGAGAGGCTTCCCTGGACTTCCTGGACCTTCTGTAAGTACCCCAGTTCCCCAAGTAACTCCATGGCATTTAACTGTCATCACTACCCACTAGCCTATGATCATAATAAGGCTTTGTGGTCACCCTATGTCAGAATAATGCAGATGTTGATGGCTTTGTCAGATAAAAGAGCTTTAAAAGACCACTGACCTACTGAATGTTACCACTTGTAAAATAATTACTGTTGAATACTTGACTAAATAGATTTTAGACAGGCACACTTTAGGCTGGTTACATTAGTCACAAATTAGGTAATTGCATTATTGACTGCGCTGATCTTGTTGTACCAAAGGGTGAGCCAGGGAAACAGGGATCTCCTGGTTCTGGTGGTGACCGTGGACCCCCTGGCCCTGTCGGACCTCCTGGCCTGACTGGACCTGCTGGAGAACCCGGAAGAGAGGTTTGTAGATCACATGTTCAGGGATATAGTCCCAAGACAGCCATGTCAGAGACATAGACTTCTGGAAATGTACTTCAAAAATAGTGTTCCGATCTCAGTTTTCCTTTTGCATCTCATTTCCTATAGGGCAATGCTGGTGCTGATGGACCCCCTGGCAGAGATGGAGCTGCTGGAGTCAAGGTGAGACATTGGAGACAATAAAAGTAATCAAAAATCACAGCAGAAGAGACAGGCCATTTCAAATAGTGCAACAGGATGTTAGTATTAGTGTCCCAATAGGTAATGAGGAATATGACAAATCATTGAGGTTGAGGTCTACCTTTAAGAAATAAGACCTCTACAAAGACCTCCCAAATGAGACAGTCAAATATAAACTATACTGCCTATACTGTATTTATCACAGTCTGTGCCATCAGCTACAAGGGCCATCTTTAGGACTTTTCAGTTCCTTAAAATACTTGGTAGTCAATGTAATCTTATCATTGGTCAAAGAGTGCAAAATCAGAGAGTTGTTTTTGACCTCCAGTTAAATGTCCTTGAGCAGACACCCAGCTCCCAAAAGTTTGTATTCTGTCTGCTGTGGCCTCTCTCAACTAAAGCTGGTCTGGTCATACACCTCAGAGGTGAGGTGTATATCTCTATAATGTTCTCCTTTGGAGCACGTCATAAATGACAAATGGCCACAATATTAATTTCATACAGTTAGACTTGACCCAGGGATGACTGACCTTTATCAGGTGTAACTAATATTTAGAGGCACAGCGTCTTCCTCAGAGTCAAACCAAATGATGACCCCTTTCTTATGTCCTCCTGTAGGGTGAGCGTGGTAACACTGGACCTATCGGTGCCCCTGGTGCTCCTGGCGCCACTGGTGCCCCCGGACCTGTTGGACCTCTGGGCAAACAGGGAGACAGAGGAGAGGCTGTGAGTATCACCATCCTAGACACCCAGAACACCCAGATAAACACATATTCCTATTCATCAAGATCTTGACTGTTTAGTAGCTGGTGAACTCTGACAGAGCATATCTAGTGAAGATGGTAGAGGTACTGACACATACTGTGACACCAGAACAGGTCACTGAGCAGCTTACCAAAGATATCATTGCATCACTTTGCATCACTTCCTCAGATCTACTCCACAACTGGTTTATCCTCTGGACCTAAAAGGAAAAAAATATCTGGGGGCAAGTGGACTGTCTCTAACACTAGCCACTTTTCGGATTTTTACACATTTTTAGCCACTGTTGAGAGACCTTTTTTGCCACCTGGTTGTTGTACACAGCCTTGGCTCTGTGAACGGTAAATAAACGCAGGGTGCATACACTCACAAGACAAGTGCACAAGACAGTGACAAAGGATGATGGAATGGAAAAATAGAGATGTTAAATTCACTCACCATTTGCATATCAAATCATATCGCCAACTGTAAGGTTAGCAGGGTGGTAAAGAGGTAGTTGAAGACTTCTTTACCCCACAGCCCAGATTCTTACCCTAACCACCTCTCCTGAGCAGTTGGCAGAAGGTAGAAAAATCAAAGACTGATAAAGGATGAGTGGGACATGTTCCCCACAATATAACATTAGCCCCCCTCCCCCAATAGGAGGGCATACATTGTTACGATACAAAAGCTCATCCTGACTGCTGTCTGAAGTAAACACTTGCAGGTGTCATCACAGACTAAACAAAAAAATCCCTGGCCTTTCAAGTCTGTTGAAATAGTTCAGAAATGTTCTTCAGCATAGCTAACGCCACCTTTAATGTTATAGTAACATAAAATATTCATAATATTCACATACAAATTTTAACCAATGACTGTAGACTGTTGCACAACAGTCATTCCATCACACAAAAGCTAAAGAGTTTTCTCATTTGTTGTTACTCACTCTCCCTTCCTCCTATTTGTCAGGGTGCCCAAGGACCTGCTGGACCCCCTGGACCTGCTGGAGCTAGAGGCATGGCTGTGAGTATTTGTGCTGATAGATAAATAAATAGATAGATGGATAGATAGATAGATAGATAGATAGATAGATAGATAGATAGATAGATAGATAGATAGATAGATAGCCAAAGAATGCAGTGGTTTGAGATGAGTTATAATCGTCAAATATTGGCAGACTGTCACAAGAGGGTGCAAGGAAACAGTTCCAGTCTCCTTGCCCTGATTGGTTAGCTTCAGCCACAAGTTTGTTATTCAGTCTTTGGTGTACCAAACCTTCTTGTTCTTTTTTCTCTAGTCCATTCAGTGACCTCAAACAACAGGGCTATGTGTTGTAATATGCCAGAATTTTCCTTTAATTCAAAGCACCCTCTCACTTTTTCACACTTTTAACCACTGTTAACTAAAATGGCAGAAGGCCTACATTATGCAGCCAAATGGCTTAAGTTTCAATTTCTATGTTATTTCACTTGTCATGACTAGGGTTCAAACAGTCTTCTGTGGTATCCTCTTGAGGTTGCACTGCGCATTTCTGGGGGACAGCATGACCTGCTAAGAATGGAAATAGTCAACCTTTGCTATCACTCCGTAGAGCAAAAGCAAGTAAATAGTACTTGGGATTTAATAACAAACCATCACATTCAGATGCAGCTCATGTCAAATCTTAATCAAACGCACCCAGAAAAGAGCTTTTTCTGGTCCTAATTTCAGCTTTACATAAAAAAGGTGTAGATGTTAGGCAAGTCGTACCTATGATATATGAAGTTTTTCCTCAATGGCACAACATGCTAAATGTATAACCAAGAATCAAATCAGCAAATAACAGCATACAGTATAAAAAGCAATGTCCATGAACAGGCTTACCCATCAATGCCCTGTCAATGCGGGCTGCAAAGCCAGAGTAATGAACACCTACACTATACGGTGTATGCTCCCCCCTCCCCTTACCACTCCCCAAATTCAGTGACAAGACACAGTAGCACAGACATTTTCCATTTGACTGGCTTACATGAGGGTTCCCTGACATCAGTTACTCTCTATCAGAGAGCACAATCATGTTTTGCCTGCCTATGATTCTCACTGTTCTGGGTAAGTTTAACTGTACTTATTCTTAGCATTCAACAGTATCAACACACATGCAGTAGCTAAAGCTAAATCTGTTTATCAATATCAACATTTTGTTTAACATTTATTTCATTAAAAGTTAGATTAAGATTACTTGAATATATGTTCAGTAAATCTGCAAACACCAAAATTATGAAATTTCCACCTCCATCAATGTTTTCAGGTGTAACCCAATCAGCCCTGAAAGTCTCAGGAACTGAAGTGAACATGAAAGTCAGACCAGGACAGAATGTCACCCTCAACTGTGATCATGTTTGGGATGTTGGTTATAGTATTAACTGGATCAGAAATTGCTCCCACTATAAACAACCTTCCTTTATCATGTCAAGCGAGTTAATGATGAGAGCTGTTGATGGAGGAATCTTCCGCTACGCTTTTCAGTGGAACCCTTTGACCAAATCTCATGATCTTGTAATTGCAAACATCACTGAATCTGACCTGGGTTTGTACTACTGTTCGGTCTCAAAGACAAATGTGTTTGATGGAGGTGTGATTGATGCAATACAGACACATCAATTTAGCAATATCACCTATAAGCTTTCCTTTGAAGGTAAGATAATAATCATGTTCCACCCTATTTTTGCAAAGACAAATTTATTTCATAAGGAAATACACACAATGATGTTTTATAACATACAATGTGAAAAATGACCGCAAAAAACTTTTTTAATATTAAGTGATATAGTGGGAACAGTGTAAGAATACAACTATAGTATAAAAATAATTTAAGGTTCTTTAAACTTTTTTCTACTCAAGGTTCTTTTAACAGTTCCTCAGTGTACCACACTGGTAGAACCCTTTAGAGAGCCTACAGGCTCTGATATTGAAGTTTCGTTGATCAGGATGGTGGTAATTTGCAGTTCAAAGTACAGGGATAGTTTGCATTTCAACAACAGAAAATACAAATTTGTTGTGACAGTATTTGGTCACATAAATTGTACAATGTAATTTATTTACTTGGTTCTCAAACTGGGGGCCAGGAGCCACCTGGGGTCCGGAGTGCATTACCTAGGGCTCCGTGGAAAAGTTTGGTGCGAAATATAAACTTACGTTGAGAAAAATGCCACAGATCAGTATCAGCCCCATCAAATCGTGCTTGTTACTCACCCAAATAATGTCGGAATGACGCACTCTGTTGACAGACTACATTATGTCAACACTTTCATCAGCCATTATTGTTAATTGCAAACCAAATTAATGTTATGTGAGGTTCACTATTTGTTATCAGTAGGTATACATTAACAAAAATTAAAATTGCTCCTACAGTACATACTGTCAAGTGATAAGCCATAAACAGAGTATGTAAAACTTCTGTGGTATTAATGTGTTTTTAGAATAAAGAGTCCAAAAGCTTCTAACAGATGGCTGTACAAATTATAAATAATATAACTAGTGATAGTCCTATACGGTTAAATTTGTGTTGTGATTATTGGGGATCCTTGGAAAATGTTCCACTCTGTTAGGGGTCCACAGTCCAGTAAAGTTTTTGAACCCCTGATTTAAAGGTTCTCTATGCAATTATGTAAGGATAACGGCCAATGAGGTGACTAGTTTGATGGAAATAATGGTGAGGTGGAGGCGAAGGACTCGGGTTGCCTCCGCTGAGTCATTATTTCCATCAAACTGTTCACCTCAAAGGCTGTTATCCCGATTATCTCTTGTTTGTATTTAGGATATCATTTCATCTATGACTTTCTTTATATAGGAACCTTGCATGAACTACAGAAAATAACCTATTATAGCTACGGCTATAAGGTGGGAAAGTACAGCATGAAATACTTTACTACAGTTGTTAAGGTTACCTTCTA
>JAVQKI010351276.1:0-11047 GCA_036025975.1 Nematalosa erebi
TTATAATACATTTATTATGAGTTGTACATCGTCATACGCCATTAAGCACTCTCAGCTGTGCTATATTCATGGTATAGAACTGACTCAAGGTGCTTATTGCTTTTCTAAAATGGTTACTGCACATACCTAGCTTGGTTTCATTAGACAAAGCCACAGCAACAAGAAATATAGTGATTTCTTCCTAAAAATAAATTCCGCTGCCAAGAAATATATTTTCTTCAGCTGAATTGTTGCCATTGACACAGTAACACAGCCAAGATAACTTGGAGCAGAAATATAGAAGGAAATGCGGTCTCAGCTGAGCTATATTGGGGTATATACAAGAACTATCCATCTGAGAAATGTTTTTATTATCATGAATAAACATTCAAAAAATGAGCCACCCTGTCTGTACATTGTTAAAAATCAATTACCTACAAAACCACAGGAATTTGTGGCGTTACCCCACACGCACTCCCAAGTTTTCCTTGTCCAAGCCACCCACTGAGAGGCTCTGTCTCCCTGCTGTCCCCACAGCCATGAGGGCCGCTCTGCTGATCCAGCGCTGGTACCGGCAGTATGTGGCCCGGCTGGAGATGAGGCGCCGCTGCACCTGGAACATCTTCCAGTCCATCGAGTATGCGGGGGAGCAGGACCAGATAAAGGTGGGACCCAACAGACGTAAGAGGATGAGGGAGCATACAAATTACCTTTCAGAAAATCACACTTCCACTAACCTTGTCAGCACAAACACGCATTTCATACAAACAGGTTTATTCATTTTAATTCTGATGTGTAGTTAATTACATATTTCTACATGAGTAGCAAAGTAACGGAAGTAAATTGTACTGATGATGGTGACAGAACTTTCTTTCCATTTATGTTGTCATATTAACATCATGGTATCTGATCAATTTACTTGTCAAATAATGCCTGTAGATGCAGAGAGAGAGGTTGCAAGGTGTTCTTTTTATCCACAAAAACAGTACAGGATTGTTCTCCCCTTTGCAGTTGTACAATTTTTTTGCCTACCTCATGGACCACTTCACACCAACCAGCAGTGAGAGTAAGTCCATAATGATACCAAACAGGAGTGAACTAATATACCTACGCACAAACACTATAACAGACTTCATCAAATCTGTGTTCCTCTCCTCTCCCCTACTCTAGGGAATCTCATCTCCCATATCTTCAGAGAAAATGACTTGCTGAAAGACATAGAGTGGGAGCGCTACTTTAACTATAAGAACATTGAGATTCCAGACGATTACTGTGGACCACACCTCACATTCCCTCTGACTACTTCCAATGTGACAGAGCTGGTGGAAGCATTCAGGAACAAACAAGTGAGTCTGCTCCAAACCAGCCACACCGTAGGTCTATACCTTAAACTATACTTTCGCATTCAGTGAACATTATGAATAGATTCGTACTACTAGTAAAGTTCATGGAAATGAAAGTACATATTGAATTCGTATGATATAATAGCATAGTTCATTCATTTTGCATTTCACATTTGACAATCACAGACCTCTCCCTATTTTCGTGGCCTCAAGCCTATTTCTCTGCCATGTACCTTTCTCCCAGTAGCAGCTTCACTCGCGCTACGTGCTCCAGCTCCTTGGGGAAACATGGAAACTGCTGCGCCTCTTGCCAAACATAAGCCACGTGTCCACATGTCACAGCAAGGAAATAACCATCTGTGGTGAGAATGCTTTGTGTTCACACGTGTATAATACGTACATATAAACAGCTTTTCAATTATGCTAATGATCCTTTTGCAATCACAACAGGAGATTTGCATGGGCACCTGGAGGATCTGCTGTTGATATTCTATAAGGTGTGCGCAGCTGATCACTAATAGACTACAGAAGATACACCATTCAGATATGAGTTGAAGACTCACTTACTTCTCTCTGGCCTGTTTCAGAATGGCTTGCCATCCATGGAGACTTCTTATGTCTTCAATGGAGACTATGTGGACAGAGGGAAGAATTCCATTGAGATTCTCTTGATTCTATTTGCGTTCCTACTTCTATATCCAAATGATGTCCATCTGAACAGAGGCAACCATGAGGATCATATTGTAAATCTCAGGTAACAGCACAGTTCAGAAGATGCAAGCATTATGGACATACCAGTGCCTTCTTTCACATCATTATATTTTATAACTTATATTGACTGAACTATTAAGTCCCTGCTTCATCATGTCACATAGGTTATTGGATTTGGTTGAGGGAATTTAGTTGATAATACAAAGATATTAACTAACCAGGTGGTCATGTGATACACCTACTGTATCTTGTCCGTCTAACTCAAAGTGCTAAAAATTAAACAGCTGTGTTCTGTCTAGGTATGGCTTTACCAAAGAAGTTCTGGGGAAATACAGGGTGAGTGTCTCTTCTGCTCTGACCATCGAGAAATCTTAAACAACCAGGCCAGCTTTTTCTCATTCCAAAACAAACAGTAACAGCAGGTCCACAGCCATCCACTTATTTACCCCACCACCTCAGCGGGTATGTAAACAGGTTAATAATATCAGGGCTATTTCGAGTGAGGATGTGGGTCACTCCCCCCCGTTGGCTAAGGGGATTAGCTGGCCTTTCGACTAGCACTGTGGGTCAGGTAGCCTTAAATAGCGTCCGTGCTGACCAGGCATGGCTTGAGCCTCTCTTGGAAAGGCTGACTGGCGAGAGAGATTGAGTCTGGGTTTAATGTTGCAAAGAGTGCTGATCACGGCTGGGAAGGTGTTGCTTTTACCAAATCATTGTTAGAGGATTCATCTTTGCTGTGTCTAAATTAAAAACATCACAGAACAAACATTAAGACCTTGTTATGCCTTGTTGTTGCCTGATGGCATTGATTCCCTTTGTTCCATCTCCACTTGCTGTTTCTGAAGATTTCATAGAGTTGTGTTGTGTTATAAAACAGTTCAGCTGGCAGCTAAACTTGGATGTTGGATTTTTCAATATGAGCTTTAAAGGCAGTGTTTCAACAATTTCCAGCCAATTCAGCACATTTCATATTCCTGCAGCTCTTCATCCAGTATGTCTGTAAATGGGAAACATAGTCGTTTGGAAACAGCTGTACACTATTTCAGCCAAATTAACAACAAAGGGTTCTCATCAAGAGGACAGAAGGGGCGAGTGCATTTGATTGGCTGTTCAGCTTAGACGTTACCAACCTCTTGCCAGAATCGCTGCCTGTGCCCAAGGTTTGCCTGCTCCAGACTGAAGCAATGTTGGTTTATGCCCCCGCAGCTCCATGGAAAGAAGATCCTCAAACTGCTCCAGAAGATCTTTAGCTGGCTGCCGCTGGCCACCCTGATTGACCAAAAAGTTCTGATTGTACATGGAGGGATCTCAGACACAACTGACCTCAATATCATTGCCAAAATGGATAGGCACAGAGTAAGACAAAGAGTCTGTTCACAAACAATCTTCTTACTACATGATGCTATTAATAGCTGCAACCAGACACTAGATCCAAACTATAAGCACGAGCATAGATTATGTTAATCCTACTATGTAAACAGAGTGAGATAAAAGAGGATTCATATTCAGGAAGATATGAAATTAAATTATCGGAGTTTAATTTCATTCATTCATACAGCAGGTAGACATGTATAACTGAGTTTCTTCTTTCTTTATTAACTTGTAAAGTAAAAGGTAATTTGTTGTCATTCCACACCTTCATCGGCCATCCTCTTCTCCCTCTCTCAGTATGTGTCATCACTGAAGCCCCCTAAACACCGGCGCCTTCCAGCCAAAGGTAAATCGTGTGACCAGGACTCTGAAATGGAGGACGCTGGGGCCGGGGTCAACGCGGACCGCAGGCGGGTGCGCTCCCTGACCCACAGCAGCCCCTCGGCGGGCATGCACCGGGCCCTGCTCCAGCGCCGCTCCCTGCAGACCCCCACCAGCGTGGAGGAGGAGCTCCTGGAGCGCCGGCGGCAGGCCGGCCTCGGAAGCGGTCAGCTCCACGCCAACGACCACCAGTCGGTCTGCTCAAACAGCGAGGCTGATGCCGAGCTCACGGAGGCCGTGGAGGCCGACGCCGAAGAGTGGAAACAGGTGAACGAGAGCATGTGAAAACTCACAACATATGGTCTTATCAGAATAAATTGGAATTATGTCAGAATTCCTTCGTTCTCTACTTTTTTGTTTAGTTATGAATTAAAAAACAATTCCTCATGTTTATCCCGATCTGATCAGATTGTAGACCTGCTGTGGAGTGACCCCATGTCCCTGGATGGCTGCGTTCCCAACGAGGTGAGGGGTGGAGGCTGCTACTGGGGCCCAGACGTGACCGAGGAGGTGCTGAACAAACACCACCTGCAGCTACTCATCCGCTCGCACGAGTGCAAACAGGAGGGCTACGAATTCTGCCACAGCCGTCGAGTAAGTGCTGCAGTCCTGCCACCAACCATCCATCATTATGGCCAAGACACGTCTGACTGTTTAATGCAGCAGCTCCACTACTGTTAGTCGACATGTGTCACTTTAGTACATTACGGAACACAGTTTTCCAAATTGTAAAACTAAGACTGCTTTTTAAAGTTGCTTATTAACGGAACACACAACTAAAGAAATAGAACTGTATTTTAAATCTACTGTAGGAGATGACCATTTTCATTTGAGTACCATCATAAAGTAGAAAACACATAACCACAAAAATGAGGGGAAAAAAACAAACAAACAAAAAACACAGAGGCCACCTAAACAAGATCTTGTGTGTGCTGTATTTCAAGGTCCTGACCATCTTCTCTGCCTCTAACTACTATGAAGAGGGGAGTAATCGAGGAGCCTACATCCGACTTGGTCCAGACCTGGTTCCTCACGTAATCCAATACCAGGCCTCTCGCACTACCAGGGACCTAACACTGAGGCAAAGGTAAAGGCTAAAGAGCAGTCAGTGCAGTTATGTGTACATCTAAGCCATAAATGAAGAAGACTGAATGTCTCCATATGAACCACTAATATCTTTTTCTTTCAAAAGTCACGAGACCTAGAAGGCTTGGGAACTGGGTTATAGTGTAAAAGAACTTCATGTTGGTCTTGTGCCTTGTGTGTGCAGTGTGGGAAGGACAGAGCGTTCTGCTCTGCGTGCATTGAGGGAGCAACTATTTGCTCACAAGTCTGATCTCATCAGTGCCTTCCAACAATATGACCCAGACAACACAGGTATGCCAACAACTTCTCGTATTAGACAACTTCCACAAAATCACTTAGGATACATTTTTTAATTAAATTACTTACACCCTGACAAGTACCACACGATTTTACGCTGGCTCTACAGAGTTTTAACACCCTAACCCAAAGTTCAAAGCACACGACTCCATCTGGTGGTAGCATGACATTTCTGTCTGTGCCTGGACTTCTTTTTCCACAGGGCGGATCTTGCTGAAAGACTGGGCTGTTGCCATGGAGACAGTGTTGCACCTGGCTTTGCCATGGCGCGTGTTGCGCTCTCAGCTGGTGGGCAGCACCCAAGACGGCATGCTGGACTACAACAACTGGTTCAGGGAACTTGCCATCACAGAGCCCAACAAAGAGGTGAGGGCACACAGGAGACGACTCCCCTGGCTGTGTAATCTCACCGAGGACCTGCCCTCAATTAGACCCATTCAATACTTCCTCACACGGGCTGACCTAAGTCAAGTCTAAATCTTAATCCATGTAAGGAAGAATTCCTCTGTCAATCAAATTTGAGCAGTCTGGATGCAAATTTTGTGCGAAAGGGGTTCCTAATTCATATGAAACTGATTAAAAACATCATACTCTAATCTCCTACAACCATTAACACACACAGTCTGACCATTCTCTGTATCTTAAGTCAGTAGAGCACCAAACAAAACTGACCAAATGCTTTGGTGCTAATACTAATACTAATGGACTAAAATGGTTCTCTTCATCCAACAGCTGGCACATGCAAATGTACTGGAAACTCTGTACAAACATCATTCCAACCTGGAGACCATCTTTCGTATCATAGACACGGACAACTCAGGTGAGTTTGCAGACAGGGCGGTCCAATCCGACTAAGAGTTTTACTACTATACTCTCAAGCTGACTCAGCTGTCTCGCATAATAAAACCACGAGCCTTCTGCATGAGTAAAACACAATCAGAATTGCCCACCTGCTCTCTCTGCAGGTCTGATCTCTTTCGAGGAGTTCCGTCAGACATGGAAGCTTCTGAGCTCTCATCTGAAGATGGACATCAGTGACGAGGCCATTGTTGACCTTGCGCATAGCATCGACTTCAACAAGGATGGCAGCATCGACATTAACGAGTTCATGGAAGCCTTCCGGCTTGTGGACAGCACCCATCATGACATGAGCAACAACCTGATTGGAGCCCCATCCTGACTTCATTCGGCCAGCTGCAAATCAAAGCAAGTCGTCTGAAAAGGGGACCAGTCAGAAGGGTCCTTCTGCACCCGCACTACCAAAGCCAGGCCACAGTAGGACACCAGTCACGCCGGTCGTCAGCAAGTGCTCAGGCAAAGCGTCATGTGAGAACACTCCCAGCTAGGCCAGAGAAACGTCAAACCATATTCAGCTTGACTTTTTTGCTATCTTTTTTTCTACAACACGTCTGAGCTTAGGCATGCCGATGCGGAAAGGCTGGAAAAGACAACAAATCACCATCGCCCATTAACATGCATCCTCTGATCTTTAGAAACACACTGCCTCTCATGGAAAGAAGCCAGAAACAGTCTTAATATTATAACCTTGAAACCTTTATTAAACCAATACAGTCTCATTTTCCTGCCAATGATAGTTTATAAAAGAAGCAATCAAATGCAATAAAATGTGTATTTACAGAATAATCATGGAAAACAGTTTCTTCTCCAATTTCTTATTGCGTCAAGATTTCTGATGTGTCCTTCTAAAAAAACAACACACTACTATTCACACCAAAGCAGGTCGGTTGTACCTGGAGTCAGAGACAGTTGGAATGCACTAAACTGAAAGTCCATTAGAGAATGAAAGCAGGTTCTTCACATCGATCGTGACCAAATAGGTTTGAATTGTCAACCTTTGTATTCCATTCCCACCAAGACATTTTCAACAAGGCACTTGACCTGCATGGACATTTTTCACATTAGGCAAAAGTTTATTTTGAAAGTTGAAGGAGTCTAAAAGGTTGACCCTTCCATGGTTTGTGAGTGGTACAAGGCTGTCAGCTCAGCTTGCCCCCTCTGATGTGGACGCTGTCGTGGAGGCCATGCTCGATGAGTTTGATGTCTTCCATGTCATCTTTGATGACACCAATCAGGTGGCTAAGACCATCCTGTTGTTGTTTCAGGTGCTGTTGGAAACAACAGGTGTTGGGGCTTAGTCCATATCCAGCTCACGCATGCATACGCACACGCGCGCACACATGCATGCACACGCATACACACACAAATTGCTCGTCATTATCCTAAACACCTTAAACATTATCCTAGTGCAAAGATTAGACACCTCAGGCACAATACCAGTGACCACAGAGCTACCAGGGGAACTGGCTAGTCAGAGATCTTGTAGAGTGACAGACGAGCAAGACACGGTTCACGCCTGGGTGCTATAACCGGCCGTGTCCCGATTCCACCCTTCCCCCGCCAGACGTACCTGTTTGATCTCTCTAAGCAGGTCGCCGTCCACGCTGTACCTCTCCTCTGAGCGCACGGCGCCAAAGTGATTCTGCATGCGGATCTGGGACATCAGTTCATTCAGTCGGCCCTGGAGAAGACAAAGCCAAGGTCCAAAATAAACAATCACAGCAGCAGACGTCCTGCTAGTCCACATAACATTGGCAAATTGGCAAAACCCTAGTATTGGTTTCATGAAAAATAAACTGTCCTTGCTAAATAACACTGACTTGACATTCAACTAACTGACGGTCAAGGCATTTTGTTGGCAAGTTGTATACTCTAGTGTTTCGTGGGTGAGTTTGGGTTGAGGATTGGGGGAAGGGAAGTGCTCCCAGAATGCTCACTTTGAACTGTGTGGGGGCATTGAGTTCAGACTGGATGGTGTCCAGTTGCACACGGAGGTGTTCCTCATCCACCTGGATGGCGTAGCCACTCTTCCTCTGGATCTCCTGTTTAATCAGCACCTGGACAGAGAGCACACACACATTAATAAACCTCAATCTCGGAGAATAACCTCAAGGGATTACTTCAACTGGAACCACATATCCCCAGATTTCGAGTAAATCATTACCAAGCCAATAAGCCGTTGAAAATGATTTCCAAGAAGGCAGTATTTGCAGACAAACATGTCAGCGAAGGGTTTCGTTTAACATAACAAACGTTCAGAAAAACTCATATTTGCATCCACTGCCACATAATGAGATAAAAAAGCCAAAGGTCAAACGTTAGCATTTAAGGGCAAAATCAACAGGGTTGGCTATCTAAATCTGACGCAGCCTCAGATAAGCAGCTGTGCTGGGGGAGTTCTGCTCAATCTTACCTGCAACACCCTGTGGGACAAATCCATCAGTTTCCTCTTATACTGAGCAATCTTAGCCACTGTGGTCGCTTGGTTTTTCTGCAGCTCGCTGATGTCAGTAGCAATTATCTGTTGAACAGCCCAATTGAAAAAAAAAAGTTCATTAAAAGCACTTCAGGATGAACAAGATGGAGAATATTTGTCTAGCAGCCTAGTCAAAGTGGCTTAGAGTAAAACTAGAGCAAGATGAGCAGTAAGAGTGAGGGGGATGATATGATACAGCAAGATGTGCTCCACACTCACATCAAGTCTGGACTGGTGCTGTTTTGTCATCTGGTCCTGGATTTTCAGCCGGCGGAGCAGTTCCTTAAAGCCCACCATGGGTACAGGGATCAACCTGCAAAAGCACCACACAGCATCCTCATTCAGGCATTCAGTATTTGCCTAATTAACACATGACAAGCTGTTGTTCTTCTAAACTTGAGAGTTTAAAAAACAACCATGGCGCAACTTTTCCGAAATGAAGAATTGCCATATCAAAAAAGCGAGACAACTAGGAGGGGGAGGGAGAGGGAGATTTGATCTCAACCTACCTCTCTGGATCTGGATTATCCACTTTGGCTTGCTCCCATATAATGGGATCCACACCTAAGAGAGAAACAGAACATTAAGTGTAGGTATGAGTGTACAGTATGCGCACACAGTATTAGCACAGCAAGCAAAGCGCGGCTGCAGTTCTGGGGCCCACCTGCGGGCGGGTTCTGGAGCAGCTGCTTGAGCTGGGCCGGGGAGAGGGCGGTGCGTGTGAGGGACATGAGCACGCCCAGCTGCTGCAGCTGGACCTTAATGTTGGCCTGCTCCACGAAGCCAAGGAGAGTGCTGGCGGGAACCCGCTTGGATGTGCCGTTAGGTGAGCGCTCCACCAGATAGATGATCACCTCTGTCCTGCAGACACAGAAGAACAGACAGAAACGTCTCAAGTCTGGGGCCCACTGGTAAAAAGCAACTATTGGTTTCTACTGCTTTCCTTGTCATTATGACCATTACTATTCTGCTTAGTGTTGACACATCAACTTGTTTTTGGACGTTTGTACGCCCAATCCTATAACCTGAGAGTGGTCCGATACTGCACTCATTCACATGTGCTTTCTGAGTCACTGCTTTCTGAGTCACTGGGTGTTGTCTTGAAAGCCTCAGACACACAAAGATGGATACTCTCAGGTGGACGGACACACACACAGAGTTGCACAGAGACTGTTTGGACCGAGATCGAGGAGCAGAGAGAGGGTAGTGCTCACTGGTCATCGGGTAGGGTTTTGACGGCTTCCACGTTGACAGAGAGGTGCTGCTGCCCCCCCAACACCTTGTGCAGGGACTCGACCAGCTGCTGCTGCTGGGCCCTCACGTCCGCCTCCTTCTTGTTCAGCACTAGCACCAGTAGCCCATCCTCATCCTTACTGCCTGGAGTACAGCTGTAGCCTACAGCCTGAGGAGCAACACACACACACACACACACACACACACACACACACACAATTGCTTTTTTTTGCATCCAAAGGGCATCCAAGGAAGACAAGATCCAGTTCAAATCTAATGGCTTACATTTGTTGAGAGGTCTTTCTATTAAAAAGTAGTAGCCTCAAGTCCTATCAAAGTAAACTCACTTCCCTGCATTAATGTTGGCAGTTACAACAAGGAAGTTACATCACATGCACACTCACGCATTACTTGCCCAAGGCTGAGTGTGTGTGTGGGGGGGGGGGGGGACGACAAATGGTAGTTTTGGGCCAATAGAGCAAACACATCAGCCCAACAACAATGACAGACTACAGTTCCAAGTGGTAGTCTAATAAAAACACAAACCATCCGCTTCACTCTATAAAATGCTCTAAAAAATGAAGCCACATTTCCCGATGATATTACTACTGAAAATATACAGACACTGCAGAGTATTACTCCTCATGGTCTTTCATGTTTGTCAAATGAGACCATCCTATGGGTCTAATGTTGCTTTTCCATTACACCATTTCACTACTCTATTCTACATTACACTACCCTACCGGCTATTTTTGCGTCTCCAGGATTGTACCTGGTACCTGTTCCAATTTTTAGTAACAGCTCTTGCCAGGTTCTATCTGTGCTGAGCCAACACAAAAACGTGACCTGAACAGACTTCTTCTGGCCACTGATTGGTCACAGAGGGCAATCGAAAGTTTAGGCTTTCGGGCAAATCAACTTTGCCCGTCCGGTCAGGTAAACTTTGAATGTCGTTTGGTTATTCCTTGTCAAATAAAATATCGAAGCCATGAATCTGAACTACTGCCCTGCTTTTGAGAACACTGTGCCATCAGAGAGGGCTGAAGCAGTGGGAGACTGAGGTGCCAATGTTTGTTTACTTCCTGAGCTTCTTGCACTGAATTTCACCAGTAAATTGGTCATTATGTCTTTCTGAACTTAATGAGGGTTTTTGGACTCTACTGTGTTTGGCATCATTTCAAACTTACAGTAATAGTGTAAGTTGTTACTATTTGGATTTGAAGAAAAAAACTTAGTAATTGTTGTTAGCGACCTAATGCTGGCAAACTAGCTAACATATAATAATGTTAACTGAGAAGGAGTAGTATTTCAC
>JAVQKI010351570.1:0-5000 GCA_036025975.1 Nematalosa erebi
TTAAAATGTACACTCTGAATGAAATCAACTGATGAATGAATGCAGAACTGTATGAATTGATCTTTACTTTGGACGCTCATTCAAGCACTTTCTCACATACTGTAGTGCGTCATCACAGCTTGGGAATCAACAGAGCAAGTGGGAGAAATTAATGAAATACACAGCCTCACTAACCCATCTGTCAGCTATGCTTTTTGATTAGATGGCTCAGAGTAATGAGACTAAACTGGTGCCAAACCCAACGAATGCACCAGATTTTCATTTGTCGCACGGTGCAGAATGAATTCCCACTCTATGTTTGTGTGTGTGTGTGTGTGTGTGTGTGTGTTGCTCTTGGACATTTATGAGGTCCTGTGATTTGGTAGAACTGTAAGGGCCAAAAGTGTGTGCGTGAGCGGAGAGTACTGAGGCACTCGATAGCCCATTAGGGAGCCTCTCCTTTCCGCCGCGTTGCTGGTGGAGGAGGATGTACTTTGAGAGAAGGCCCTCGAGCCTGAGAAATTCACATGGCGGGACTCCCTCAGGGCAGCTCCTAGTTTGTCCAGTCGTGTGAACGAGTTTAGCATATTAGCCTTAGATGTTCTTGATCATGCCTGGAATGAATTAGAAGGTTCTGGAATCCCTGGCAAACTCTCAGTGACCCTCCACAGAAAGGTCTATGAAGTTACACTGGTGATATATTGGCACATTTCCTCCCCTTGGTTTTAATTAAAATGTGATGGAATGCCCCGTAATTGACATCATTCCCGGGCCCATTCCTGAGCTTGGAGATTACACCCACGGAAAAATGAAGGGATGAAAGAAAAGGAGTAATAGTGAACGTTATGCAGAGCAGAGCACAGCAGCGCAGTGTAGTGCATAACCATGCCCTAAGCTGTGGATAATGGTGACAAGCCTTCCTGTCTTTTCTAATTAACACCTGTGTGTGCCGTCTGTTATGGGGATGGGGTCTGTGAGTGTGAGTGTGTGTGTGTGTGTGTGTGCCATGTGGAGAGGGGTGTGTGTCCGTGCATGCAAAGGCACCAAACTGAGAGAAATCGTTTTTGATACTTACTCTCTTTTTTTCTCTCCCACCTCGACCTAGAGTTTTAATTTGCAGCTGACTGGCCTGGCCCAGATTAAGGGGGTTGGGTGTAATGGGCTCCAATAGGCATCCCGCCTTCACTCATTACCAGTGGATGCGGATGGCAGAGAGCATTTCCTGATAGAGCCACATCTCCAGCCGATTGTATTAAGAGTGGCCTGATTAAAAACAGTGACGTATAAAGCACACACTGTTGTATGAGCAGTGTTTCATTTCTCAGCTCTACTGAACTGATCGCCCTCTCATTCCTGTCCTTCCTCTCCCATCCGTTCACTCTTCCGCTCCCGACCTCTCCTCCACTCGTTTATTTTTCATTCACGTCTCTGCTCTACCCTTTCGGTGACTCCTTATCCGTGCCATTGTATGTGGCAGGGCTCAGCGTCGCTCCCGGTGACAAACGGGAGAATCCGCAGCAATTTTCAGTCCTGCACCGCTCTGCCATCTTTTTTTTTTTTAAAAAGATGTATGTTTGTAATTACTGGCTTCCTTTGATGTCCCAGATCTACACCCCACTCCCACACAACACCCCCCCCTACACACACACACACATACATACACACACACACAAAAAAAATTCCATCACCACCGCCACCGTCTTCAAATATCCACTAGGAGTGCAGTGGAAGTGGGAGGCAGCAGAAGAGGGCGCAGTGGGTTTTAGCATAATCGGCGGAGGGAGAGAGAGAGAGAGAAAGAAGAGAGGGAGAGAGAGAGAGAGAAAGGAGAGAGAGACAGAAAGAGACAGGAGAGTAAAGGTTTGCGTGTGAGAGAGAGAGAGCCATCTGTAAGACTTGAGCTGCCTGCGGAGGTTGTGTAGATTACACCTCCAACTATTCAGCGGTTCCCCCTCCCTCCCTCTCTCCCTCCCTCCCTCCCTCCCTCTCTCTCTCTCTCCCTCCCTCTCTCCCTCTATCTCTCTCTTTCTGCACTCCTTTAGCCAGCCGCACCAATGCATTATTTATACCTGTGACACCTAAGCCGGCTTTCAGGCTTCAGCGACAGGTAGAGCTGAGAAGTGTGGATCGAGCATCTGAGAGTTTGAGACTCAGGGTTTATGTATGCACACACACACACACTCACACACACACACACACACACACACACACATACTCTCTTACACGCTCTCTTTCTCTCTCACACATACACACACAGACATGGGTGCACACACCTCAAGACACACTCAAACTGTCACGTGGTAATTGAAACCCACACTGGCATAGCTGAGGGGGAAAATGAGTCTTTTCTTCTGCTCTTCATGGTGATTGCCTTGGGAACTGTCTGCACCAGTGCTGCATTGACTGTAGAGTTCCTGGAATCGTCAAGGCCATGATGAACAATTATTGTTCAGAGTTAACTCTGCTAGCAACAAACTCCAGTGCAGATGCCACAGTATGGGTCTTCTGACTAGTTCACCTGCCTCTCTCCTTTCTTTCTTTTTTTCTTTCTCTCTCTCTATCTCTATCCTACATTCCAGGAACCGCTGGGACTCCCGTGGTGTTCAACGAGAACGGCGACGCACCAGGACGCTACGACATCTTCCAGTACCAGATGAACAAGTCCACCGCCGAGTACAAAGTCATCGGGCACTGGTCCAACAAACTGCACTTGAACGTAAGGCCAGGAGCCACAGTTAATTAAAAAAAAGAAAAAAAAAATCCTCCTCACCCCGAATCCTCACCCCTCATTTATTCGTCGTCATACGAATCATTACAGTCTCCCAGAGGCCTTCGCTTTCTGTATACAGGTGAATATTTTTGCCGGCGTTAGGATTTTCACGGCGAGGATACCCACCTTGCTGGCAATTACGCTGATGGGAAATACACACAGGGCTTCATTAGCTGGCAGGATGAAAGATGAGGAAACTAATAGGAGCTTAATGCTTTTATGCCTGACTGAAAAACAAAAACTAATGGATTCCTAAATGAGCAAAATTTCCATGGCCAAAATACTGTGTGGATGAGACAGGGAGGGAGGAGGAGGGGGGTACAGAAGACAGAGATGGAAAGAGAATGGAGGGAGATGGAAAGATAGAGAGAAAAGAGAGCATTTTTTTGTAGAGAAAGAATGCCAAATCAGAAAGCTGGTCGTATGTTGAGCGTGTGTGGAGAGTGTGTGTATGTGAAGGGGAGGGCGAGAAGGGGTTGTTTGTCCATTAGAGTGACGTTCATTCCTTGTTTTCCGGGAAAGCACTTCAGAGAGAACAGGCTGTGCTGTTGTTGTTTCTCCCCGATGGTCAGCGTACAGGTGCGCAGCATAAAGCAGGCGATCAGCTGGCGAAGCCCCGTCAGAAAGTCTACCACTCTAATTCCTTACAGTTCCCACGGTGCACACTTAACTCTTTATAATTTCAAATCCTTTTACACACATGGAAAACGCCAGCCATGTGTTTTGGCAGTGACTGAGTGGTTTACGCGTCTGTTCTTTCGGCGTGGTGGGGGGTGTTAGCGTCAGCCTTGGCACAATCCTGCAGCGACTTCGCCTTGCATATCCCCCTCAACCACCCCCCCGCCCCCCGCCTGTTCGGCCCCATCAGAAGTGTTTGTGTAGGCTGAGGAGCGAGACAAATAAAGCCTAATTAATTACGCATGGTCATCTAATGTATTTTTTTTTTCCGTGTCTCGCCTTCGAAGTATGGCTATGAAAAACAGATGAAGGAAAAAAACACACAATCCCTCGAGGATTACTGTGGGAGAAAGCTGCACTTTCATTTGCTTATTTGCACATAATGTTTAATGTGATAAGTTGCATTAGACGAGATGTTCATTTGGAAGTTTCCAGTAATTACACCAAATCTGTCTCGCCCTCCTAATTCTGTCTGGTTTTGCCTTGTGCTTCCATACACACTTTTTCTCCTCAGCAACAGGACAGAGAGAGTGCCTTGCTGTGGAAGGATCTAGCAGTGTAATCAATTATAATTTACTTTCCTATAATGCCATTTTATCAGCTTAACAAAATTCTCCCCCTGCCTCACAAAGCCTGTCAAAAATCATCACTTCATAAGAAAAACAAAAAAAATCTTTTTGTTTTGCTTAATGTATATTAAATTGCTTTAGCAAGACAGCAAACATCTAAGGCATCTGTCATTATGTCAAAAAACTTTCAATCGCATTATAGCAAACATAAAGCAACTGCCCTATTTGTGTCAAAACCAATTCTATCTAGCGGTCGTCCAACCTCAGTCTGAGAAATTCATCGGTTTGTTCGAGCCACTCGCTCTGAATGCTGGCTCGGCTAAATACTTGAAGAGATATCCTTCAGCTGGTTTTCCAACGGTAACAGCTTCCCATTCTCACTGCCAGTCTATGAGGGCTGGGCCGAGGGCCGTGTGTCACTAGTAATTGCGCCGTGCGAGTGGACGTGTCATTCCCTCTGGCTGAGGCTGTGTAGTGGGAAGTATTGGTTTTCGCTTTTTCACAGCTGGGCCTGACAGTCCTGTCTATCCCCCTCCCTCCCTCTATCTTCTTCTTCTCTCTCTCTTTCTCTGCCTTTCCCCAAACGCCTCTAGTTTGTTCTTTAATTTGATCTTTACCTCTCCTGTTGCTCTGCATTTTTTCCCCGTCTGTCTGTCTGTCTGTCTCTGGTGCATATACAGGTGGATGGTAGAGGCTATATTTTTCTCTTGAACAACATTCTGTTTTGCTTACTATACCTTTTGCTGTAAATTTCTCTTTCCCCTGTCTTGATCTCTCTCTCTCTTTCTGTCTTTCTCCTCTCCTCTTTCTATCTCTCTCTCTGTCTTTCTCCTCTCCTCTTTCTGCCTCTCTCTGTCGGTCTGCTCTGCCTCTATGCCCAGGTGGATGCCATGCGCTGGCGCACGCGGGACCCCTCGCTGCCGCTGTCCATCTGCAGCGCGCCGTGCCGCACGGGCGAGCGCAAGAAGATCGTGAAGGGCGTCCCGTGCTGTTGGCACTGCGAG
>JAVQKI010351570.1:10000-19575 GCA_036025975.1 Nematalosa erebi
GCAGCGCGCCATTAATCTTGGGTAATCTGTAGCGATGGCCGCGCTGATGGCCGCCGTGCCGCTCACCGCAGCGACCGCCGCTGCTCATGCTGATGCCTTAGCCGGCCGCTGCAGCTGCTTAAATTGCCTCCGTGGGCACGAGAGCCGTGACGGACAGGGAGAGGGGGGTGGGGGGGCCTCAGAGCTCAGAATGGTGGAATCCAGGTGACGGCAGTTTGGAGGCTGATTCGTATTGGTCCCGTCGCTGAAGGCAAATGGGTCAGATGTGTTTTTATGTGTGTGAACGTGTGTGTTTTTTCCCATTCCCATCAGCCACTTCTCTAAACACAGTACATGAACGTGCCATTCGCTAGCAGGGTTAAGGGCCAATTCCTCCTGCTTTTTTTTCTCCCTCTGGGAAAACAATATTATTCATGTAATAAAGAAGCATGAAAAAGCTAGTCGAGTGCTCACACTCAGACACAGACACACACAAACACACACACACATATATTTGCTCACACACATATTCAGAAGATATGAGGTCTCAGCTGTGCCAGCGTCTGCTTAGGTATCATTAGTGTGTTTTGTTTCCAACCAGTGTTCACAAGGACACACAGGCTCACAGAGAGAGAGAGATGTACATTTAGACACACACACACACAATCTCTTTCTCTGTCAAATAGAGCATACATAAACACACACCCCCACATCTTACACACACCTAACACAACTCTCTCTCCCTTATAAAACAAAAAGCACAAGAAAACACATACAAATCAGTCTCCATTCATAAAGAAATGTTTGCCCACACACACACAGATGGAAAAAAGATGGGGAAAAAAGAGAAATGCGTACATCTGGTGCTGCATGTGGTCATTTAGACACTCTGGAGCCCTCAATGCAAACAGAAGTAATGGCCTGCTATCTGCCTGAATCAGAACCCCCTACCCATCTACCCTCTACCTGCCCACCACCCGCCCCTTGGTAGCCGGTGTGGCAGCAGTCACAGGCTTTTCACACCTTTTCATCTGCATTACAGTCATGTACAGTGTGAGCCATCCGTCAGTAGCCAGAGAGGCAGCGAGATGCGTTTATATCACAGGGCCCAAGTGATTGGAATTTGATGTCAAGCCATTCATTTGTGCTATAAGATGGGGAAAGTATAATTTCCTGTCGACATTTAAAAAAAAAAAGGCATTTTTTTTGCTCCTTCAATAAACATTTTCTTTCTCGTCTTTGTGCCTCTCTCGTCTAATAAGGATACATATTATTCAGAGAAAGCAAGCTAAGGCAACATTGCAAGACTTTGGATGAAAATGTGTCAGTGAAAGGCTCTCCACGGGGCTCTGCACAAAAAGGCATACGTTTGCCGTGGGAACGATGGTGCTATGACAACGGCATTCAATGACAAGCGGAAATCAAGTGAAGGCGGCGAGCAAATGTGTGGGTTCTGCTTCGCCTCCCTTTTCACTCGCATTTGCAATTCATGCCGTACGGCAGGAGAAGAACTCAAAATGGAGCATTCGTGTGTGCGCACTTGTGTGTGTGTGTGTCTGTGTGTGTGTGTGTGTGTGTGTGTGTGTATTTTGTGTTCGTGTTGTGCAATGCAGAATGGGTATCATCCCTGCTTTTAGTGGAAAAGAAAAAAAGAAGCTTCATGTTCTGACTGTCAAAACACATTTCCTGGGTGTGTGCCGTTGGAGCGTTTGATGTTTGTCAGAGGCAAATGCAGAGCGAAGGTGATGCTTTCCTCACTCTCATGCCATGCCAAATGTCATTCCCCGGTAAAAAAAAAAGACCTGTGCCTTTGCACAGCAGTGAGTTCCACCCGCATACCTGCACACACCTGAGGAATGCCTTCAGCTGCCAGAGCTTTGCACCTGCTGATGCAAACAGGTGAACTGCTAGGCAGGTTGGTGTCCAATTTTGTGTGTGTGTGTGTGTGTGTGTGTGTGTGTGGCATGTGACAGCGTGGGGTGCGTAATTTTGGAAAGCCACTAGCTGTTGATGTGCTCTGCCTCCACTCCTTTGAAGTGCACCTGAGAGCGATTTGGTTGCTAATTGCCTGGTTGGTGTTGCCTGGTTAGCAGCCCTCCCACTGTAGAAGCAAAGCAGATGGGCTCCTGTGGAAAGAGCTCTGATAGAGATCGCACCACATCAGTGCTTTTTCTCTGGGTGCTCTCCCTCTGGGTTTAAAACAGAGACAAACGTTTGTGGAGAGCATGTATTTCTTGATTTGTTACATCAATGGTAAGATGGTAACTTTATGTCCAGGGTCCATGTGTGATGTTAGAAACCTGATGTTAGAACTTTTAAGAGTATTCACAAATGTTGGTGCAAATTCAAATATTTACAAATGCTTGCATTTGCAGATTTGAACATCTGAGGTCAATAGCAATTTTAACACTTTGATGTGAGTTACTGTAAAAGAGCCATTAAATGGTCTTTAGAATAGTGTAGAATGTTCCAGAACTCAGCAGAAGTCACCTTTGGGGAATGACAGCGCAAAGTGACGTTGAGGTAAACTACTCTGTCTTGTCAAAGGAATCACTTAGTCAAAGAGTTTCTTTCACCATTACAAATCCAATTAGAATCTTTAGTTCTGCATCATTTCCCCCTCCACCCCCAACCCTCCATAAAGTCAACATGATTTAATTATGAGGGGCTATATTTTGCACA
This sequence comes from Nematalosa erebi, assembly GCA_036025975.1. NCBI lineage: Eukaryota > Metazoa > Chordata > Actinopteri > Clupeiformes > Clupeidae > Nematalosa > Nematalosa erebi. The sequence continues at coordinate 12,662 of JAVQKI010351570.1, forward strand.
CTTGGCCTATTAACGAATTCTTCACTGCAGGGCTTGGCCCTGAGTCCTGTCTCCTTAGGGCCCTGGTTGTGTGTATGTGTGTTTGTGTGTGTGTGTGTGTGTGTGTTTATGTGCGTGCGTGTGTGTGTGTGTGTGTGTGTGTCCCACTAATGTGACTGGATGTGACATGGGGAGAGGGAGACAGAGAACCCATCCATAGTTACTTACATTAGTAAAATTAGTACTGTATATGTTTTCTTGCATATGTTGTTGTTTCCAAAGAAAAACAGGGCTGTTTATTTATATATATTTTTTCCAAATGTAGTTTTCCATTTGTCTTTGTTATTTTCTTTATTCATGCCTTGGTATCATTCATCAAGGATGCTGCGGTGGTGGAGGAACTGTGACAGTACAGAGTCAGAGAGCGTGTGGGAGTAGCACCCAGAGCCCACTAGTCTTCCTGACACTCGGGTCTGATCCGTGGCCCCATCCAAAAGAATGACATGAATGATCATCACCCACAAGTGAGAGGCAGAAGGTGAATCTAGATCGTTATCGGTATCGGTCTTCATAAGCTTGAGGTCTTGAAAGAGAGACTGACAGGAAGAGGTGGTGGAAGAGGACACCAGGAATATAGAGTTTTAAAAAGAAGGTTTTTTTTCTCTCTCTCTCTCTCTCTCTTTCTGTGTCTTTTCAAGGACTTGAAAACTAATTAGGGAAGGCAGACAAGCGTTGGAATGCCAAATGACTGAGGCAAGGCTCAAGGATCAGGGGGGCGGCTGCGAACACAGCACGGCTCACATGTCGAATTAGAGCTTGTGGCTTTTTTGGAACTGGAGCACATCTTAACACGCTGTGTCTGTGTGGCAGTGTGTGTGTGTGTGTGTGTGTATGTGTGTGTTTTCCTGTTGTCCACCCACACGTTTGTGCTCCACTACTGTCGCATTCTCCTGGCAGCTCATTGCAGCAGGCAAGCATGATGTAGTAATGCAATATTGAGCAACAGGACTGAAGATTTTATTAAAGCCCATTACTCTGGTTTGCACCACACGACACCACACCACACCACACCACAGTACACCACACGGTGCAACTCATCCCAGGTTGAGCAGCATGTATAATTTAGAGGGGTGTGTGTGTGCAAGAGCTTGGGTGCCGCACAATGTCTCCCAGAGACCGCTCAAGGCACTAAGGGATTGGTTGCCTTTTTTCAGAGCCGCACAAACAAAACAAATACTTCAGTCAGCATTGTTAATGCTACAAAATAAGCTTGTGGGATATTTTTTTTGTGTGTGTGTGTGTGTGTGTCTGTGTGTGTTTGTGTGTCTTTGTGTTTGTTTGTAATAGAGAGAGAGAAACATACAGTGTGTGTAGATTGTGCTTTCAAGATTGTGCATTTGTATATATATATATATACTGTATATACTGTGTGTGTGTGTGTGTGTGTGTGTGTGTGTGTGTGAGGAAGAGAGTATGAGTGTTTGAGTAGGTATTAAACTTGGGTTGTCTTTGATTCAGAGGATGGGAGAGAGCATTTGTAAAGGCGAGCCAGTGGGTGTTTCAACAAGTAGTGCGAAGATTGCTATTTGCCTGCTGTGCCATCGAGTTGATTACACCATTGTCTTTTTTTTTTATTTCATTTGTGTGTGTGTGTGTGTGTGTGTGTGTTTGTAATACGAGTTTGTTGTGGAGGGTGCTGAGGCTCAGATATCTGGAATTTGGGTCGGATGCGCTGGAGCTAGCCGGCTGGGATGCACCGAGCGAGAGTGAACGGATTGTCAAGGCGGAGTGCCCCTCAAGACAATGATCCTTGGGCTCAGGATACACAGGCTTGTGGAGGCGCTCTTGAAAAATGGCCCCTCTCACGTGTCTGCGCTTGGCTCCAAATGCGGCGGTAATGGCCGCGTGATGGAGGAGCACTTTACCCCAGAGGGGTGTCCATATACATCAGGCTCCCACAGATAACGTCAGTCTCCTCCCTGGACTCCTGCACTCTAGTCATTAGCATCGATTACAGCAAACAAGCAAAACCAAACACACCAGAAATTTAACAGTTTGACGTGGTTTATTGTTTAATTAGTTAGCAACAACTGCTTTGTTGTGTTCAAAGAATTATTACATTGCATGTAGCCTATATACTGTATTTTTGTGTTATGAAACAAACATTTACTGTGCATTGTGTCGGCTATTTAAATGGTTAGGCATGGTCATTACCATCTATTGTGACAGACAAACTATTATAAGCATGTTATACATGGACAGTAAATGTCTGCTTTTGACTGTTATAAATATGTTACACATGTTGACAGTATATTTGTGTTGTGAACAGTTTGGAACTGAACGAAAAGCTAGTTTTGAACAGCCAGAAACAGTTTCCCAGTTCTCCTTCTCTATTTTTACTGATAGGATGACCCTTAAGCAAGTAGCTGTTAGCACCCACCTGTGTCCTCGGCGTAATGACCACATTAGTGGGAGCATTCTTTAGCCAGGGTGTCCCGAGGCGAGCTGCCTGTCTGCCTGGGGGAAATAAAGCCCAAGCTTAAGTGATAGTTATGGATGAGGCTAATAGAAAAATGCTCAGTATTGACTTTCCACAGACAAGTTTGTATGGGAGAGCAAGAGCAGCGGCCGCCTGGGCAGCCAAGCAGAGCTAATCGGCTGTTCTGTGTGACTTTGGTTGAGACCAAAAAAAAAAAAAAAAGATAGGAAGGAAAAAAATGTGGCGCGTTGAATTAAAATGACTCAATAGACCAGGGAGAATACTGACTATGTTGTATCGTATCTTCTTCCTGCTGAATGTAATACAAGGCACTTCTTACTCTGGACGGGCCGTGCCCCCTTACGTCTTTAAGTGAACGTATTAGTTTAACCGCCAGGCGAATGACGAGATGATTGGCCTCCACAGTTTCCCCCCGTTTTTGGTCTAAGGTTATTGAGCTGCTGAAGCTTACTGCTGTGAAATGAATCACTCTGATTGGCTGAACAATTGCACTGTTTGTGTAGACACACACACACACACACATACTCCTAGACACCCTGGCTGTGCCCACTTACGCTTGCATTCTCTCTGATGTCAGTCTTGGCCCAACCAGGCATGCTTAGTTGCAGCCATTAGATGGAAACGTGTCCTATAAATGCACAGCAGCAGATCTGATTTTGTCATTGAAGGCCTTTCATATTGCACTGTCAGGCTCAAGGCGCTGTAGGTTGGCCATATAGAGATTGGCCTTGTTTTGTAAACGCTCCAGCAGTTTGGCGTTGCGCCTCTAAGTCCAGCGGTGCGAGATGCCCCAGTTTGGGTGAAGAGATTCTCACTCCGGGTGTTCATTTTCACCACCCCATGCCCCACGTACACACACACACACACACACACACACACACACACACACACACAGCCACTCACCTTACTCCCCTTATGAGGCCAGGACCTGTGGCCGCCAGTACCCAGTACACACACACACACACACACACACTCACCTTACTCCCCTGATGAGGCCAGGACCTGTGGCCGCCAGTAGCAATGAGGGGGTGGCGTCAGGGGTGGATGAGGTTGACTAGAGGTGACGGGGCCCTTGGGTGGACCTGCGTGACTGAGGGTAGACACCACAGTAGTACTACTCACACCTAGGACAAAAACACACACACACACACACACCACACAAACACTTTCTGTCTCTCTATTTTTCTCTCTCTTACACACACACACACACACACACACACATACACATACGAACACTCTGTTTCTCTATTTCTGTCTTTCTTACACACACACTTCTCTGTCTCTCTCTCTTTCACACACGCACACACAGTCACCCCCTTACACAAACATAAACACACACACATACACACACACACATACATACACACAGAGAAATGGGCTCAGTGTCATACATGTGCACATACTGTAGATAAACATATAAAAATACACAGACAATACATTTATTTATGATGCATGTACACACACGTCTGTACGCAGGTGTTGCATTTGCGCACACAGTCACACACATGCATTATAGATGAGTTTACACACATCTGTGCACACAATGAAAATATGACATGTGAAAATGTGCACCTATATACACACACTGACATGCATTGACATGTGCACATGCATACACACATACATACATACATACACACACACACACACACACACAGGTAGAACACACAATACAAACACGTGCGCACACACACACGTGTGCCCACACATTACACGCAAACCCCCACAGATGTGTCACACACCATTAACCCAGTATCCCCGAGCCTCTGACACGCTCCATCCCCACGCTGTGTGTCGGGGAGCGCAGACATGAATCACCTCCAACAGGGGACACCATAGTGCCACTGGAGTAATCACAAGTCAGTTTCAGTTTGTGCACACACACGCACACACACACACACACACTCCTCTCTCACAAACACATACATCTCTCTCTCGAGTTTTCTCTCTCTGTCTCTCTCTTTCTCTTTCTCTCTCTCTCACACACACACACACACACAAACACACACATGCACACTCCTCTCGCTCACACACACACACACACACACATCTCTCTCAAGTTTTCCCTCTCTCTCTCTGTGTCTCTCTCTATCTTACACACACACACACTCACACACACACACACACACACACACACTCACGCACACACACACACACACACACACACACACACACACACACACACACACACACACACACACCTTTAAAGATAACACATATAGGCCCTGGGGATGTAATGTTTCATCTCTGGTTTAGAAGTGCTAATGTTAGAGCTTGAGACTGGGGCCTCTTCCTCCCACCCTCACTGGCTAATGGTGGTCTACCCACCGAGACCCCTGGCTCCTGGACTGCCAGCAGTGTGGCGCTGTGCTCATTTGTGTTGTTGAGGGGTTTTTGTGTGTCTTTGTGCGTCCTCCCTCCCCCACAAACACACACACACACACGCATGCATACACACAAAAACACACACACACTCTCCCCTCATTCTCTTTCCCCCACCCTGGTCCCCTGTTACTGCTGCCTGGGCGCCAAGCGCAGGCCTGTAAATGTCAGCGAGCATTAATACCCTCGGATTTCACACTGGCCTAAAAGCCACTGTCATCATTTCACCCGGCCGCCCACGCGTCCACGCACACACACACACACACACACACACACGTGTGCACAGAGCATACGCTAGATACCAACACAGCAGTCACCCATACACACACAGGCAAAGGCACAAATGCACTTTTGTCTGTTACTCTTTCATTCTCTCTCTCAAACACACACACAGTCACACGCCTACACAGAGACATGTTCAATGCACACACACACACACACACACACACACACACGCACATACACTCACTAAGAATGAACACGTAGTCATACACTTAACACATGGCTAAAGCCTCACATATTCAAGACGTACACATTTAGAACATGTGACTCATAATCATATTATACACATCTGAATGTGCTCTCATCTCAGTGAGCAAACTCCCAGTGACAAACATACCAACAAGATTTAGATAATTCACAGATGCACGTGGACATTGAATGATTCAGGTCATGCTTTAACATTGCTATATGTATGCTTGCCCAAACAGATCCAGTCTAGGCTGTTTAAAAAGACATGTAGGCAGACATGCATGTATACACACAGACAGATACACACACACACACACACACACACACACACACACACACACACACACACACACAGGTTCACTCTTGCTGCCCATTACTGTCATTTCGCTGGTGAACACGACTTATGCTCCAATTGCCCACTCTTCCACTTTAACCCCTGACCTTTAGTTGCCATAATGTCATAAACTGCTATGATTCAATGCAATTCCGTTCACTTATATTTATACAGAACCTTTTGCAATAGCATTGTCTCAATTAAAGCATTGTCTTGTACAGCAAGGAGCACCACAGAGAAATAGGGGCAAGGAAAAACTCCCTTGTGGTAGTTATTGAAGGAAGAAACCACTGCCAACCCAGCAGCCAGAGATCATGAAGGAAAAGTCCAATCAGTAGTTACAATGATAGACGACAGTTTGTCCATGGTTTTAGCTGAGCATCATAATAGCTCCAAAATATTGTCCCACAACATTATATGGCAGCCAGTCCATCAGGGTCAGTTGCAGGGACTCTAGGAAGGAGAGTCGGTCCTGGCATGATCCCCTACCGCACCTGTGTGTGTGTGTGTTTGTGTGTGTGTGTGTGTGTGTGTGTGTTTCCGTTGGCAGGAGCCTCCGTGTGTGTCTGGCCTACCTCAGCCAAGCTTGTGTTTTGACTGAAGCGTGACTGGCCATCTGCTAGGAGGCTTTCGCTCTAATTTTACCCCCTGCTGTAGACACGGATACAGATGAGTGGCTTCCCCTGGAGAATTTCACCTTCTCACTGTGTGTGTGTGTGTAGGTGTGTGTGTGTGTGTGTGTGTGTGTGTGTGTGTATACGTGTGTGTGTATGCGTGTGTTTGTACGAGCATTTGCAATTGTGTGTGTATCTATGCATCAGTCTGTCTGTGAGAGAGCAATCGTGTGTGAGTGTGTGTCTGTGTGTGTGTGTGCGTGCATGTGTGTCTGCCTGTGAATGCGAAACATTTGCATGCGTGTGTGTTTGTAAGTCTTTCTGTGTGTATGTAGCAGCGTTGCGTGCGTGTGTATGTGTGTGGGCGTGAGTGTGTGTAGTATGGTGTGTGTGTGTATCTAGTGTGTGGATGTGGTGGTGTGCGTGCATGTCTGGACAGAATTGGCTGCACAGCGTTTCGGTACATCAGGTTGTCACTGTACTTTCTGACAGGTGTGTTGATAAGGCCCGTGTGTAATGAGGTTTTGAGAAAAGCTGTCGGTGGCTTTCTTTAGGTGAATCGCTCTGTCAGCTCCCCCCAGAGAGAGAGAGAGAGAGAGAGAGAGAGAGAGAGAGAGAGAGAGAGAATAGAGAG
>JAVQKI010351750.1:0-12335 GCA_036025975.1 Nematalosa erebi
GATACTGTCACTGGGAACATACCCAAACAACAACACTGAGTACTCAAGTGCTTTAATTAAGCAAATTATTGTGGTTAATTACATCAGGTTATAATGGGTTATTTGGTCACCCAGCAGAATTACTGGAAGAGTTGCCCCATGAACCATTACTTTCATGAGATGACCCAGTGAGTCTGTTCCTCTGCTAAACACATTCCCCATGCTGCTCCCTACAGGTATAACCTGGCCTGCCACCGCCTGGAGACACTGCTGCAGAGCATCGACCTGCCACCGCTCAACAGCGCCAACAACGCCCAGTACTTCCTGCGCAAGCCCGACAAGGCAGTGGAGGAGGACCAGCGCGTCTTCTCAGCCTACCAAGACTGCGTCCAGCTGCAGCTGCAGCTCAACCTGGCGCACCACGCCGTGCAGAGGCTGCGCGTCTCGCTGGGCGCCAGCCGCAAGGCGCTGCCCGACGCCTGTGAGGCCCGCGAGCTTATCCACAGCTCGTCCACCGAGCAGCTCCGCACGGTCATCCGCTACCTGCTGGACACCCTTCTCAGCCTGCTGCACACCTCCAATGGTGAGCTCAACTCAATCATCATGGCCATTTGACTGTGTATAGTGTGTGGACTGTGTCTACTCGGCCTTTTTATCCACGCATGAATTGCTCACAAACACACAGCAATACAACACACCGTTAACACACAGTGAGTGAACACACACATTGATCCAGAATGGTGAGCAGTCTGTTGCTGCTGCTGCGGTGCCCAGGGAGGCTAGGTTGAAACAACCTCTGTTGTTCTAAGAATTAAATAAAGTCATTGATGAATTGTTTGGGTATGTTTGGGAGTATAGCAAAATGAGGAAAGCGGATCAATCTGTGTGGCATATCTCAGTTTGTGAGATGTTGTAGGGGCAAGTTTATTGTACATTATTAGAATGGATGTGCATTGAATTCTGTTGAATTCCATCTCTCTAATTTAAAAAAAAAAAAAAAGCATTTGAAAAGGAAGATTCCAGATATTCCACCTATTTTGTACGGAGAACACAGTGTGTCAGTTAATCAGGTTCATGAAGCAAGAAATTTGAAAGTGAAAGCAGTGTTCAGCAGAAAAAAATGGTCAGCTTTTAAAAAGATAAGCTTAAAAAAGACCTCCCTGAGATCTTCTGCTCTGTAGGACAGTCTCTGTCTTCGGAACAGACAACCTTGTGGATTTTGATGTGATTATTTCAAAGCCTCATTCCGTGGACCTTGTCGCATTTGTCCCTTTGGAAATGGCTGCTCCTCATGTCTCTCTTTTCTTCACTCTGATCTAATCTCTACCCTCTTAGTGTTCCCTTCCCTCCCAACTTCACATGAAGGATTTTGCTCTTAGATTTGATTGCTTCTCTTAATCAGGTCACTGAGGGTGAACAGCAGCATCAGCACTATACTGTATTTTTTTTTTTTTTTAATGGTGTACACATCAGTTTAGAGACACACACACACACACACACACATTTACAGACACTTAGAGAGATAGAGAGAGGGTTTTTGCTCAGCACAGTGCTGATGAGTCTCCTCATGAGAGGGAATAATACATTATCCTCCAACGGCCACGACTGACAACTCCTTTATCCCAGCACCGCTTTTGTAGTGCCACAGTGAATTATGAACGTGTGTGTGTGTGTGTGGGGGGGGGGGGTGCTCTTCTTTCATCTTCATGATGTGCCCCCCCCTCATGTGGCCCCATAATTGTTACTCATGACCTTGTTGATGCTCCAGATATTGTGGGATTAATTAGTGGTGCCCTTACAAAGCGAGGTCAAGCGTGTGATGACTTGATTCTGTCATCCAGAGAGCCCTCGCACACGTCTCTCTCTCGTCGTCCCTTTCTAACTCTGCAGTCCTGCGATCTTCCTCTCTCTATCTCGCACCAACACTCATCCCCTTCCACCTCCTTGTGCCCCCTAATGATCTCTCTTACATTGACAACCAAGCCCTACTCTCGGCTTTTACTGCCATTCCTGAATTTCCATTGTATTTGTCCTCTTTTGTTTGTATCTCCCTTCCTCATGACCTCATCGCCACTATCCTTTTGCACAATATGAGGATGCATTTGAGGATGGGAGGTTCATTCCGACTGATAAATGAATGAGATGCACAGTTTGGGCTATTGGCTTGTTGATTTTGAGATTTTTGTTTAAACCTGTTTTTTTTTTCTCTCTCTATCTATCTATTTCTCTCTGTCTTCTGTTCTCTGCCCATTAACTCGCAGGTCACTCGGTTCCTTCAGTTCTGCAGAGCACGTTCCACGCGCAGGCGTGCGAGGAGCTGTTCAAGCACCTGTGCATCAGCGGCACGCCCAAGATCCGTCTGCACACGGGGCTGCTGCTGGTGCAGCTGTGTGGGGGGGAGCGCTGGTGGGGCCAGTTCCTCTCCAACGTGCTCCAGGAGCTCTACAACTCTGAGCAGCTGCTCATCTTCCCCCAGGACAGGTAACACACACACACACACACACACACACACACACACACACACACACACACACACACACACGCAGACAGACGCACGCGCACATAAACACACACACACACACAGACACACACACAAACAAACAGACACCCACACATAAACATGTATGCTCAAGTACATTTGTGTGCACAAATGTTCCTCTCTGCCTGGGACAAGTAAAACATGTGAAGCTGGATTCCTGTTGATGCAGAAAGCCAGCCGATGAACACCTTATATCGTTCTCTGCACCTAATAACACTATGGCCCAAAGCATGTTGTGTTCATGCATGTTGTTGTCCTGTCGAGATTAATACACTCACAGGAGAATGGCGACAATATTTTACACCTGCCTTCGTATATCTCGTACTCATAATTGTCCCAGCAGTACACAAACACCAAAGGCTTGAAAACCAGCCCACATATTGTCTTTATGATGTATGATAATTCAGTCCAACTATAACTGCCACTCCAACCCTGTATTGGCACCATAAACCACCTGCTGACTGACGTGCCCATGGCGTCTTCTCTCCTTCTCTCCTGGCAGGGTGTTCATGCTGCTGTCCTGTATTGGCCAAAGATCTCTGAGCAATAGCGGCGTCCTTGAGGGGCTGCTGAACCTGCTAGACTCCCTGCTGTCCCCGCTGCAGCAGTCCTCAGGGCACCAGCCACGACGCACAGAAGGTGAGCTCACCCACTAACCCTCTCACTCACTCTCTTTCTCTCACTCACTCTCTTTCTCTAACTCTCCCTTTCTCACTCTCTTTCTCACTCACTTTCTCACTCAATTACTCACTGTCTCACTCTCTCACTGTCTCTCTCTCTCTCTGATGGCATGTCAGTGTACATATACATACGATTTTTTTAGTCACATAAAAATTAAGATCAGTGGAAAAGATTGTTTTTAAGCAGGGCAAGGCTGATGGACAAACTGGTGTATTTTCATTCTTGGGGTTAACATTTCTGCATTCTACAAGACTTGCTGACGGTGTTGCTTGCGGATGTGTGTGTGTGTGTTCTTGCCACAGGTGTGCTGGACATCCCCATGATCAGCTGGGTGGTGATGCTTGTGTCCCGGCTGCTGGACTACGTGGCCAGCGTGGAGGACGAGGCCACCGCAGCCAAGAAGCAGCTAGGAGGGAAAGACAGAGAGAGGGCCTTCACAGGTCAGCACTGTCCCCTGCTGTTACTTTTATGTTGACAAATGAGCATATTAGGCTGGTCCGAGGTCGTCTTGCTGTTTCTAGGATGTTTCAATCATGGAATATTAGGCCACGATTTGAAACATTTAGATGCTTCAGAATACGAACAATGAACTGTATACATTTTCTAAAATGGGCCAATTATTTGCTCATTATTCTGTATTTTCTCTCATATCGTCAGAACCATAGATAATTAAGACATTGAATATTTGACGAGCACATTTTTCTGTGTCATTGCTCATAGGAAACCAGTGGAGCTTCATCAACAACAGCCTTCAGTCCCAGAACATGAACCGATCAACCAAAGGCAACAGCAGCTTAGACCGCCTGTACTCCCGCAAGGTCCGCAAACAGCTGGTCCACACCAAACAGGTAAATGTGTCTCATCTCCTGGCTTCTCCCCACTTTGACCCTTTCCTTAGATGCATCTTCAGATCCCAACAGTGATCCCTTATCGTTTGTTCTTCAGAATAACACTGAGACTGATGTGTGGTGTGTGTGTGTGTGTATGTGTGCGAGACATAGCCCTGTTCGAGGTCACCAAGTGCTGTCCGTACAGAAAAAAAACAATTTGGTAATTTGATGCAACATAGACCAAATAGTGAACCGGTAACTAACGCTAAGTGAATGATGCACAGTAGCTTACTTTCAGTTTCATTTCGCAATGCCCCATCCAGTTGGCATCATCTTTGGTTTGTTATTCAGTCTGTTGCATACAATTTTCTGGGTTCTTTTTTTCCTACAGACAGCATTCACACCAGGTTTCTCCTTTAGGGAGGGTTTGTCCTGGATTGAGGGAATGACGGATGGCCCCTTATCAGCTGGGGTGCCGTTGTTGCTCCACATTAATCATGCCCTTTTCATTGCAGCAGTTAAATTTGTTGAAAGCCAAACAGAAAGCTTTGATGGAGCAAATCGAGAAGGAGAAGATCCAGAGCAACAAGAGCTCCTCGTACAAACTCCTGGTGGAGCACGCCAAGCTCAAACAAGCCACGTCTAAGGTGAGAGAGGACGTGGTCGCATTTGAATTGGTGATTGGCAATAAGTTTTATAGAAAATGGAAGCTTTTGGTTGGCTTCCATTCAACTTTTATAACACCAACTTCTGTCTTTCTATTTGTTTTCACACACTCTCTCTCTCTGTCCCTCTCTCCTGTCCCTGATTGTTGCCGTCCTTGTCAATTATCTTGCCCGCCTCTACACTTCGTTGTTCCACCTTTCTTCTCCCTCCTTCCCTAAACGGTTTCTTGTACTGCTCCTCCTGCAGCACTTTAAAGATCTGATCCGCTTGCGGCGGACGGCCGAGTGGCCGCGCTCGTCTCTGGACACCGAGGCAGCGGCGGCAGCAGCAGCCAAGGAGGCTCCGGAGGTGGAGCTGCTGCCCTTCACGCTCTCGCACGAGCGCTGCATCTCCGTGGTTCAGAAGCTGGCTCTCTTCCTGCTCTCCATGGACTTCACCTGCCACGCCGACCTCTTACTCTTCGTCTGCAAGGTATAGAGGCCAGACCCACACTCCCACAGTAAACCACACATATTCAGAAGGGGGCAGAATCCCAGTGCCCCTCCTAAGCCCTAACCCTCAAGGATTTATCTGACAACAGCCGGTCATGAGGATGCGGTTTTGAACATTCAGGGCTTAGAGGGGATATTAACCTACATAGCCTAAGTAATTTACTCAGGAATCATTTAGATCTCCAAGGACAGGTGCAAAGCAGATTGTCGGGGACAAAATGTTAATTGGTGGGCACCCTTCTAATTTGCCTTTCCCCCGCCCACCCTTCACCAGGTGTTGGCGCGGATAGCGAACGCCACGCGGCCCACCATCCACCTGTGCGAGGTGGTGTCGGAGCAGCAGCTGGAGAGGCTTCTGCTGCTGCTGGTGGGCACGGACTTCAACCGCGGGGACATCTCCTGGGGCGGCGCCTGGGCGCAATACTCGCTCACCTGCATGCTGCAGGACATCCTGGCAGGTACTGAATGTGCTTACATTTCTGTGGCAGTTGTAAGGAGAGGTTTGATGTAAGTGTTACATAATTATGGCGAACTGACTGAAAATGTCTGAAAATGTGAATGTCTAGGAAATGTATTGGAAATAAGCAAAAGGATCCCTCTGTGGAAACAGTTTGGTGTTTTTTGCCTTTCTTGGTGTGCCTTCAGTCCTGTCATCTCAAATGCTGGATGGACTCTGTTTTGTGTTTGCATATGTTTGATGGCCCTGTTGTCCCTGTACAGGAGAGCTTCTGTCCCCCGTGTCCCTGGAGGGCATGGACGAGGGGGCGGCCATGGGAGAGGAGGCGGGAGCTGCCGCCGCGGCGTGCGCGTCAGCATCCGCCTCCGCCGAGCCCGAGGAAGCCCTGGCACAGCCCTCGCCCCTCCCCCTGGTGGAAAGCATCGACGAGGCCCTTGCCCCCGATATCATCGCAGGTACTCCCGGGAGCTCGTCCTCGGTTTTCCAAAGTGCGTTGGTAGGCCCGTCCGTAACCACCTTTCCTCTCACCCCCCTCAAACCCACCCTCCTTCCCTCCCTGCCCCTGCCCTGCCCTTGTTTATACATGCTGTTCGGTAATAATGATTTTGTTTCATGTTTTTTTTTTTTCCCCCCCACTGATATTAATTTATTGTTTCCTTCTCTTATAGAGCTGCATGTATTCAATTTCTCTTTTCTTTTTAGTGTTATCATACAGCTACTAAAGTGACGTGTGCAGAAAGAGTGATTTATTTGTATGTTTTTGGCAGCATTTTGTTATGCCAGCTTGTATGCAGACATCCAGTCACTTAAAATCCCACTAAAAAATAAAAAAGTGTCTACAGTCCATGGAAGAGGAACACTAACAGAATCTAGGTGTCAGTGGTGTCCAGAAGTGATATTTTTAACATGCCCTGTTTTTGCACAGGTTGTAGGGACCATCAGACACGTAATATTAATGATATAACAGCACATAGCTACTACAACAAATTAAGCAGAATAAATGTTTTATGTGTTGATTTGAGTCAACGGCTAATTTGGTTAATGAATTTGTGAGCTTGTGTTCAAAGGAAAGAGTCATTGTTAGAGGTTCTCTTCCTGTATTTGTGGGCTTGTGGTGGTTTGGTATTTCGGCCTTAAAATTGCCTAGTGACGTCCTAAAGAGTGCCTCTGTGAGCTTGCTGCTTTTAGTGTGCTTGCTTGGCAATATTAAAGCTGTTTTCATTATCCAAAGGTGCTCCACCTCTGTCATCTTTGGAAAAAGATAAAGACATTGACTTTGACTTGCTACAAGACCTCATGGATGTTGATATTGATCCTTTAGATATTGATTTGGAAAAAGACCCCCTCGCCGCCAAAGTTTTTAAGGTAAGACCTCTTTTCGCATTCTAAACTGTCTGTAGCACAATTTAATGTTTTCCCACAGGACAACACACAAAACACTAACATAGTCATTGTTTGGTAGATATGTAGTTTATCAATCAAAATCTAATAGAAATGTTCTGATTTTTACCTTCAAACTGTGATGATCACAAATCAATAATCCCCACAATGCACTCCCTATATTATCATCATTAACCCCCCCTCCTCCAGGTGATAGAGGGCCTTACCTTTGTTTTGTTGTCTTGTTTTTTTTGTTTCCTCTTCTCTTTCACAGCCAATTGGCAGCACCTGGTATGACTACTGGGGCGCTGACTATGGCACCTATAACTATAACGCCTATGTAGGGGGCGCAGGGATACCTGTGTCCAAGCCTCCGGCTACCACTGAGAAGCCTGGGGCTCAAAGCCTGTCAGTGTCTGTCTCACAAGGTAAGGCATCCACATGTATAACAGCACCTTTACTTGCTCGGAGGTCTACTCGTCAGGTAGATCCATACCACGTTAGACTGCAGTCTCTGTGACTTTTGACAACTAATGGCTCCTGTCCAACCTAGAAGAGCATCTGGTGGGTGTTGAGGCAGAATGTGTTGCATTTACATAGATGTTGATGTAGTAGAGTTTGTTGCTGCAGATGTGGGTAAAGGATTGCGATCCTTATGTAACCGTTACACAAGCTATAATGATTAATACTGGTGATCACTATTACTATTAATATTGTTTTTAAAATTTCAAAGCGTATGTTGTCAATTTTAGCTGTATTTCCCACCCTCACCTCCTCCCCCGTCTCTGCCTCACAGCTCTAGATGCGCGTCTAGAGGTTGGTCTGGAGCAACAGGCGGAGCTCATGCTGAAGATGATGGCCACTCTGGAGGCCGACTCTATCCTGCAGGCCCTCACCTCCACCTCCCCCACTGGTACTGGGCTCGTGTGCACACAGACGTACACACACACACACACACACACACACACACACACACACACAGCAATGTATTAGCATGTACATCACACTTATGTAACCTTCCGTCTACACATTCTGATTCTGTCTTTGTCAGACTCACACTTCTCACCTCTTGCAGACTCCCTAAATGACCTTTTTCTCTGTCTGGCCTTTTCTTCAGTGGTCCAGTCCTCTAACGGGACGGATGACTCTCTGCTGCGGGGGCTCCACAGCTCCCCTCCTGGCAGTAGTCTGATGGTGCAGCCCTCCTCCATCCCCATGCTGAGTGCCTGCTTCAATAAGCTCTTCTCCATGCTGCAGGTGCACCACGTCCAGGTAGGCGTCATGACAGTGAAGAACAAGACAGGGCCATGTGCATACTGTGAGATCGTCTATGTCAGTCAAAGGCTGAGTTTCAATGTCCTCCCTGCGAACTAAGCCCTGAGCCCTCACAGACTAAACTAACTAACGCTGTTTAGGGAATGAGTTTGCAAGGCTGTGAGTGCTCGCCTCTGTATTTGCATGATTGGGAGACAACCTGCTATTAATTGTTCAATTAACAACTCTAAACAAAATAAACAAAGTTGCATCATAAGTTTTAGTGTCGTCACGTAGGTCCATACTGAGAAATTTAAAGTGACAGACACCTACAGTAGTTAGACCTAGTCCTGATACAACTCAATAACATAGCTGGAGCGTATTTGTTTATTTTGTTATTGATACAGCCTAAATATCAATTCATGAAATGTAAGTCTGTGTTATTTGTATAGGATTGTTAGCAAGGTGAAATCGGACCAGTATCGGGTTTCGACCAATATGCATAACCCAGACATTGGAAACGGTATTGGAATCAAAAAAGCTGAATCAGCGCATCCCTACTTTAGATTTTGACAGTGGGACACCACTAAACCCTTGTACTGTAGGTGAAGTCGGAAAGCGACACATTCATGTAAGAAAAATAATCACAGCCTGTCTGTTTCTCCTCTCTTCCTCCACCCCCTCTTCCTTTCCCTCTCTTTTTGTGTCTGCTCGCTCTTGTTTCCACTCAGCTGGAATCTCTGCTGCAGCTCTGGCTGACCCTCAGCCTGAACTCGTGTCCGGG
This sequence comes from Nematalosa erebi, assembly GCA_036025975.1. Classification (NCBI taxonomy): domain Eukaryota; kingdom Metazoa; phylum Chordata; class Actinopteri; order Clupeiformes; family Clupeidae; genus Nematalosa; species Nematalosa erebi. The sequence goes on from JAVQKI010351750.1 coordinate 9,062, forward strand.
CGCCTCCGAGGAGAACGGCTCGGACATCTTCCTGTTCAACGCCAGCCGGGTGCCCACCATTCCCCTCAATCAAGGTCAGAGCCCCGCTCCGTGCCAGTTCGGCCCGGCCATCTGCTGCCGCGGCTGGACACGACACAAGCCGACACCATTCCCTTCACTCCAAAACGGTCCCTAATTACCCTACTCCGTTCTGTGCTGTCCCACCTCCATTAGCCATTGATTTCTAAGGTTAATCTTCTGCTCTTTTGCAGTGTTGCCGTCCAGTATGTTTTATAAGTAGTGTGCACATACATCCATCACTGGCTTTGCACACACACATATACATACACACACACACACACACACACACACACACACTGTTTTGTCACTTTAATTAAGACTTGTGTATGCCAACTGTGTGACTGCACATCGGGATCCTATTGAATATGCTTTAAGTACACCGTGTGTATCAGTTTTCACTATGAATGCTCTCTGTGTGTGCTTTCAGCGTGTGATCAACGCATAGAACTTTAAATGCGGCTGATGTGTGTGTATGTATGTAAATGCCTTGTATTGAGTGTGTGTGTGTTTGGACCACCTTCCTTCCAGCCTCCATCAGTAGTTTCCTCACAGTGCTGGCCTGGTATCCCAACACCTCGCTGCGGACCTGGTGTCTGGTGCTGCACAGCCTCACCCTCATGACCAACATGCCCTCCAGTGGTGAGTCCCAGCAACCACCCACCATTAACAGCATGCATGTGGAGAACATGGCTCTTTATGATGCACTGTGGCCATTCAGAAGAGAAATATCAAATGTATATGTATATAAAATAGCAATATAATTTCCAATAATTGTGTTTTTAAGAGTAATTAAGTCAGTGCTCGTAAATACTATATGTACATTTTTAATGTAAAAATGTAAATTGGGAGTGATGTTAATGCATATGACTGACAAGTTTCTTTCTTAAACCTGCCATTGTGACTCCATGTACCGATGCTAAATGTCAAGCAGAAAAAGCTAGACTAGAAATTGTTTCACACCAGTGTAGAGAAGGAAAAAAAAGTGTCGGTCTAAACCCAAAGGGATTGTGCTTGTCTCCCTACAGCCTCCAGTAGTGGGATGGGCGTCCACGAGAGCACGGCCCAGCAGATGGTGTCGGAGCTCACGCTCGTCCCCGTCCTCGTGCGCTTCCTGTCGGGGAGCAACCCTCACGGCACCAGCCAGCACAGCTCCCAGGTACGCCGGCCACAGTTGTTCTCTCAGCATGTCGATTTTAATTATTTACCAAGACATTCTGTGTGTGAAGTACAGTCACATGCCAGAGCCCATCAGCATTTGTGTTGTAGATGCCGGCTGCTTATAAATGGAGTTCAAATATGAATACCATGTTTCTTGCGCTCATTGGCAGGTGGGACCCACTGCAACCCAAGCTATGCAAGAGTTCCTGACCAGACTCCAAGTGCACCTTTCCTCCACATGTCCCCAAATGTTCAGCGAATTCCTGCTTGAGCTTATGCACATTCTATCTATGGAGAGGTGTGTGTGTTTGTGTGTGTGTGTGCAAGGGTTCTTACTGTGTCAGCCAATATTTTTGCCATCCCACATTCACATTCCTAGGAGTTAGTTAAAAGTTCTGTGTTTTGAGTTGTCGTGATCACAGCTTCTGCATTCTCGTGCACTGTATTTCAGCAGCTCCATGTGATAGAAAGTGATACTAGAGATGGTGATTAGTGACCATGACGATGGATAATGTGAGTGCTGACCTCAATGGATATCTGTGTTGTTCCTTCTCTGTCCACAGGGGACCCTTCCTGTCTGGCCAGGGCCCTCTGGATGCCCAGGTCAAGCTGTTGGAGTTCACCCTGGAGCAGAGCTTTGAGTCAGTGTCCGTGGGCACCATCATGGCCGTCATCGAGTCCATCACCTTCCTGGTGCACCACTACATCACTTGCTCCGACAAGGTGGTGTCGCGCAGCGGCTCCGACAGCTCGGTGGGCGCCCGCGCCTGCTTTGGCGGCCTCTTTGCCAACATCATCCGGCCCGGCGACGCCAAGGCCGTATGCGGTGAGACCACGCGCGACCAGCTCATGTTCAACCTGCTCAAGCTGGTCAACACTCTGGTCAAGCTGCCGCTCACCGCCGATGGCAAGTTCAGCGGCCGCGTACCACCCGCGGGCAACGGCTCCAGCGACAGCGTCTCGGACGAGGAGAAAGTGTGCGGCAGCAAGGAGGGGGCTGGCCCAGGCGGAACAGCACCACACCAGGGCCCCGCTGTTGGGGTGGCAGACCTCGTGCTGGGCAACCAGCAGGTCATGAGCCAGATCCTCTCAGCTCTGGGCCAGTGCAACAGCAGTGCTATGGCCATGATAATAGGTAAGGAGAATTTTGCGTGCGTGTGTGTGTGTTCAAGGAGGATTGTTTTCAGTTGTGTTTGTGAGGCTCTTTTTTGTCTTAGAGTTTGAGAGTGAACAAGTGATTAAGATGCAAAGTAATCTTCAATTTGTGCTTCTATAGCTGAATAGATGGGTTTAATTTTGTGGCTAGAAAAACAAATTGGAGGGGAGGAAAGTCCTGTTCTGTAATTAATCTCTCTACTGTGACTACTAAAGACATTTTCTAGTTAGTTTTGCAGCCAAACTTTTGGTAAACAGTTCATTATTGATCTACAGCTTCAATTACCAAGATTCATAAAGCTGTTTTTTCTCCACTTCTTTACCAACCACACTGTTGAAATCCTCTCACCATCTCTATTTCTCTCTCTCTACGTTTTCTTCATTTGCTTTCTATCAACAGGAGCGAGTGGCCTTCACCTGACCAAGCACGAGAACTTCCACGGCGGTCTGGACGCCATCTCCGTGGGTGATGGCCTCTTCACCATCCTGACGACCCTGAGCAAGAGGGCCACCTCCGTCCAGGTCATGCTGCAGCCCATTCTCACCTACATGGCTTGCGGCTACATGGGCCGGCAGGTGAGGAACCCTCTCCCACACCAGTAACAGTTTTCAACACCCAGCAGGGGTTGCCAGCTCATCTGTGTTGGTGAATTTGTCTGGAGCTTTCTGGCAAGATCTTACATCTTTTGATAAAGAGAGTTGATAATGATGACGATGATGATAACGACTTCAGCTTGCAGACCAAAGGGCTGTTCACACCAGGAACTATAACAATAAGGATAACTAACTATAGCGATATTAGTGTCCCACACTGACCAATGATGACAAAACTCTCTGCTCACCTCAATAAATGTAATATAATTCCTTTAATTAGCTGTCAGCTTTTTATTGTTCTTAAAAT
>JAVQKI010351841.1:0-2500 GCA_036025975.1 Nematalosa erebi
TAATGGAAGTTCCTATAAACGACAAAAGCAGGACACACACACACACACACACACACACACACACACAGCAAAAAAGAGAGAAAGAGAGATGCACACACAGAAAAGTAGGCCTACCAGTATAATGACAAACACTAAAGTTGGTCTGACTCACTCAAAGGAAGTCACAGATCTCTGCCACTTCCCTGGTGTCTGGACAACTGCAGAAAGCTGTACTGTATATGTGTGGGTGTGTGTGTGTGTGTGTGTGTGTATGTGTGTGTATGTGCATACGTGCCCAAGAGTGTGTTGTTTTTCACTGGACACACACTATGCTGGTCTGACTGAGGTCATGTCTGCCATCCATCAAATATTCATAAACTCAACTGCCCCAGTGAAACCTCCACTAGGAATGGGTTTAAGGTTGGAGACACACAGAAGAAAGAGACAGAGAGAGAGAGAGAGAGAGAGAGAGAGAGAGAGAGAAAGAGAGAGAGAGAGAAGTGTGTCGTTCCTGATCAGACACCATGGCAGCTCGGTGGCATGTTGTGTAATTCACTGCTTCTCTTCTTTCTTCTTCCATCGCTCCTCTCCTCTCTTTCTCTATCTCCTTCTCTCTGACGTTTTTTGAAAGACAGGAGGGAGGGGTCTGTAATCTGAGCGCTACCTCAGTTGTCCTGGCCAGCAGTGAGCTCTGACATCTCCTATCTGTCTTGCTCCTCCACCATGTATCTCTCTCTTTCTCCCTTTCTCTCTCTCTGTAGTGTGTGTGTCTGTGTATGTGTGTGTGTGTGTGTGTGTGTGTGTGTGTGTGTGTGTGTGTGTTGCTGACTTTCTCTGATAACAGGCTTTTAAAAAAAAAAATAAAGATAAAAAATAACTAATCAACCTAAGCTTGTTGCAGATACTTCTGTGTGTGTCGTATAGGTGAATGTGGGTGTGTGTGTGGCAGTTCTAAGCTGGGCATCATCTCACACTGTTACACACACACACAAACACACATACTCAGCTGACAGAGGGACAGATCACATAGTCAACTCCAGTCAGATGAATGAATCTGAGAAGACCACTGTCTGACAACCACTGCTGCAATGAGTTCCCTGAAATAAGAAGAGGCCCAAAAGGCACCATCTGGTCTCTGAAATATATAAATTATGATCCAAGAAGTACAGTAAGTGAAGCAAAGGGGGATCTGTGTGTGTGTGTCTCTACAGTATGTGTGATTGCCCATGCGTGTGTTGGCGTGGCTGCTTTTGCAAGCACTGAGCACACAAGTGTATCTGCATGTGTGTGTTTGTGTGTGTTTGTGTACGTGTGTGTGAGCATGAATGCGTGTGTTGCTTTTTTGGCCATACATCTGTGTATAAGTGTGTGTGTGTGTGTGTGTGTGTGTGTGCGTGTGCCTGTTTGCGTTTGTAGAAGTGTGTGTGAGCGTGTGTGTGTGTGTTCCTGCCAGCCTCACCTTACACAGAGTTTACAGAGCCGCTCTTGCTGCTTCACAGTTCATGGACATGTCTTGTTGTTTCAGAGTTCACGCCTCACTCAACGCCCTCACTCTCTCCCTTTCTATCACCCTGGCACAAACGAAGCATGGCACCACACCGGTGACAGATAAAAAAGACAGGAAGAAAGGAACAGCAGCCAGTCTCTACCTCACGGCCCCCCTTATCTCTCTGGGATGAATGGGCTCCTTGAGATTGCAGATGTGCTAAATGTCTGAGGCACTACAGGCAAACTGTGGCTGCACTACTCTAAAGCACATTGCATGGGCCTCTGCTTTGGGCCAGGGATACTGAATAGAATGCCTGGCATTGTGGCACCTACAGTCACTTAAAACTCTATAAAGCATACAGAAACACACAAACACAGTTGAGTAGACACACACATGCAGACACACACACACACACTCACAGACACACATGCATACACACACACACACACACATCTGAAACACACACGAACACACACACACACACACACACACACACACACACACACATACGTACATACAGACACACACACACACACACACATATCTGAAACACAGAGTCAAATACACACAAACACACAAACAGAAACACAAATGCATACACACACATGCACCACAGGAAATTCAACCTTTCAGACTGACTCCCTGATAAAAACCTGGAGCCATGGGTCTCAATTTGGAGTCACAAGTCTGTCACACTAAACACGAGCAGTGCCACTCAGTCCCCGGCACCCCTGCACCCACTGTCAATGGGCTCCATTCACCAGTTAAAAATATCACCGGCGAGATAAGAAGGCACGACATTACAGCCCCTCTATCAGAGACGGCAGATGAAACTCAGGAAGCATCGTCTCAATGGCTCTGCCGTCATCCTCACAACACAGCGCAGTGTTCGCCTTAGCCTGGTGAATTACGAGATGAGATTCACACACACAGCCGTACACACACATACACACGCACACACACACACACACTCAAATGACTACAGGGCACACTTCAAGGAGGCTGATGGCTGACTGCTCTGCTAAGAAAGGA
>JAVQKI010351841.1:7500-11430 GCA_036025975.1 Nematalosa erebi
CACCATGTAACATTAAAGGTAAAGTCAGTGATTCTGTGTTACTGAGGTTGCTATGGTGATGGCGCGCACAATGGCAGCCTGACTCCACAGCTCCCACTCTTTTCTCACTACTCTTTTTTCCGCTGTTATCATGTTTCTTTTCACCTTTTATGACTAGCTTTATACTGGTCATGCCTTTATGTTTTTTTTTTATATGTGACATTTCATTTAGGCTTTGTTTGATTCTTTAGTTTAGTTCGGAAAGTTTAGATTGTGACATTTTTGTGGCGCGCTTGAATGAGTCGATTCAAATACTGCTGTGCTCTGACAGACGTGTTTACGCATGGGACTTGAAAGAAACATGTCTAGCTAGCGCCAATCTATCTGTGGAGCTGTAGAGACCGCATAAAACCAACACTGTGAGGGTGAAAGTGATATGTGGAGAAGCAATGGTGCACGCAGGCTACATCGTTCCAGTAGTAGTCAGGTCAGGGACCTGCAGATGGCTATACGTCCGATGGCCATGTTCGGAAGTAGGTGGCCCTTTACCTCCCTTTTTTTTTGAAGCAGTGCTCAGCTTGAATGGGCTGCCTGTTGAACTTGGCCTTTGGGCAGTGGTGGTGTGTGTGTTACGTTTCTGCTGTAGCGTGGGCTTATCCATAATCACACCATCCAGATTTCTCTCACTTGAGATTTCCTCCTCTGAGCCGCGGCCATAATCCCCCATGTTAAGAGGTGATGACAAATCCCCCGCCTCACCCCCCACACTCTCATTAGGCCTGTTTCACTACAGTTTTAAGGCTTTACTCTCTCACCCCATGCGTGAAGTAGCCTAAACGTGTGTAGGCCTTGGTGAGTTGTGTCTCTGGGTGTGTGTGTGTATGTAGAGTCTGGGGTGGTACTGTACCGTCATTCATTTCTCCTGTTTGAATCTGGCTTTCGCTAGCTGTGTAAGTGACATAACTAATACATACAAACCTCTTCTGTTTCCAACCCTCATTAGACTAAATACTACAGTTCTGAGTACAATGGCTAAGACCAACGCGTAAGGCAAATTTGTTTGTAGGAGAGTATGAGGATACAGCCTCTGAAAGCTGATCATGGTATGCCAAACTATTCTACCATCCTTCAAGCAGAATTTATACTGTTAAACGCATTTATTTATAGCAATACATCATTACATCTGTAATGTCTTTCAAACCATCTATTCTACATCTGTACACAATGTAGAGCCTTGCAGCAAACAACATAACTCATTATCAATATTACACATTAACAAAGATTAACAATGAATAGCCTTGAGCATGGTCTAAAGGCCTCTCTAAAGGACTGGCTGCCTCGACTGTGCACTGACACATCAGTAAACAACTTCGCTTTTGTAGAAGGTCAGTAAGTTGCACGTTGAGGTTCAAGCGTAGTTGCCAAGTGGCTGGAGAGTGCCGTGCTAAGGTCTGTCATGGGTCATTTCTCTTTGCACAGATCCTGGTTCAAATACGCATGAGCAACACAACCAGGGGAGGTTAGAAACAGGAGCACCCAACACACTCTTGTAAACAAGAGAGTGGAATAAAATTCTTTTCCCACCACTGTCTCCAGAGAGACGCTTTGATAAATAGGGGTTAAATCTGGTCAGGGAGTATCCAAGTGGAAAAAACAAGATTCTGCTTTCCAAAGAGTGGAACTTAATCAAATTGGATATGGATGTATAGAACAAAACTGGGTATATTACTGTAATACTTGGTGAATGTTGCATAGTTTCTGTAGGCTATAGACCTTATCAAAGAGAATCTGTACTATTACCCCCTGCAAAACAAAACCGTATAGAGTGGCTTGGAGAGTGATGTAAGATCTGGCAGCTGCCTCGTCTTGTCCCGTTCCTCTCCACCTGATGTGTCTCTGCTGAGAAACACGCAGAGAGGGAGTCATCGGAGAGTCTCCTCTTCTAGTCTCAGTGTCTCGAAACACACGGCAGAGGACACATGCCAGGCCATCTGACCAGCCTCTGTGATTTTGGCTGATGTGTGTTGAACAGATGGATAGGCGGTTTGAGGTAGGGTCTGGACTGGGCCAAATTCAGGGTGTTGTGATAAAGAGGAGAGTTCAAAACATCTACACATTTTCTCGTACAAAAAAACAAAAAACAAAAACATACACAAAATACATGAACGAGCACAGAAACACACAGGTACACACCTGTGGGTGCACATATGCATGCTCATGCACACATACACACACACACACACACACACACACACAGAGCACTCTGACAAAGAGTACAAATTCACAATTTTCTCATCTTAACAAAATCCTAAACATTTCAGCAGATTTACGATTACTGAAATAGGAGGCAATCTCTAATCAATTCCTCCTGTTGTTTTCTTGCCTTTCGATGATGGCCTTGAGGTTTCTGCACTGATGCACTCTTGCCTCTCCTCTGTGTATCAGCTTAAGTGCCAGAGGTTGAGGGGCTCCTGGGACCATAGTGAGATAAGGTGCTATGGATTTTCTGTCCTCTATGACCAAACCCCCTATGATGCCCTTCAACCCCACCCATAACGAAGTCTAATGGTAATCGAAGGCTTAAGCACAGGCTCTAGGCTTTCACATAGGCTAACCTTTCAATGGCTGGCAGAGAAAGAGAACTGAACATCAGCTCATGCATCTCGGTTAAAACAGTCATAAATAAAAAGTTGTGGCGTGGAGTCAAAAATAGCCTAATTCAGCTGAGATCCACTTTGCTACTTAGCTGACTTGCCTATTTATAAATCACCCTTATTTTATAAAATCAGCTGATTCTGACAGCAACATGGCCTTTTTCCTTGTTGTAAACCATTAGCTTTTGAACAGTCCCGATTTCCAGAATAATATCACTCTTGGCTTCTTGAGTAGCCTGCTGTTTACAAAGTTAAGTGGGTCCTCATAGAGGGAGGCCATATACTGCAAATACCTCCAAATTTAAATTTCACTGCAACAAATCCTATACTAATCAAACCATGAAGAGATATTTCAAAAGTGATAGAAAAGGCTATTGGAGAGATCAGAAAGTCCACTCTCTGTTTAAGACTGGAGTCTAGAGGCAGGCTGTAACCACTGCAAACATTGAAAGAGAGAGACAGGGGCGTCACTAGGAATTGAGCTTTACTGGGGCACTGCCAAGATTTAAGTTGAGTTTGATAGCTGCATTACCAGGTCCACCCTGAGTCAGTTTTAGCCAAACTAGATAATAATACGGAATTGATGCTTTCATCTACATTGCACCATCCTCTGCTAGAAAATGGAATGTTCTTTTTCTGAAATCAAGTTAGCCCCCGTTTCCAAACCTGTGCAGGCTTGATGAATGCTAGCCTATAATAATGCACTTTAATGTATGAAACGCAAACACTCTGTGAGGTCAACGAAAAGGAGAGAACACATGTCCTCCCCGCCCCATGCATATCAATCTGATGAATGACATGATTGAGTCTCTTAAGGAATTCAAACGTCATTACGAACCCTGATTAGCTAGCTAATGCTGGACCTTTCTTCAACTCGCAGCACATCTTACCTTTCTTGCCCTCTTCATGTGTCACTGTTTCCCTGCCTCTGTCTCTGCTTCGTGACAAAAAAAATCCTGATATCTATCTAGCAAACAAGTAATATCCTTTCAGCCCATAAGATAATACATTTAAAATGTTGTAGTTATTGTAGAAACTTCGTGCTACCTTACCTCATCTCTCTAGTAGCCTATCGTAAACTGGATGCATTGGAGACTGTCAATGATAAATGTCCCACCAAGATCAGATCAATCAGAAGTTTAGTAAGAAAGTTTGAAATAGTCCTCACTTTTCCAACTGAACAGTCTACTGTAGATCTTATAATAATCTTTAAATCTATCAAAAAATAAACCTGATTAATGCTATTTATATTTTGTGAAGACCCTAGCCTATGCCACACATGCCCCCCCGGTTAGCG
>JAVQKI010352057.1:0-11337 GCA_036025975.1 Nematalosa erebi
ACTACACTTTTGAATTAGGAGAAAACCACTTGGTAAACCAAGGCTTTTGTGGTTAACACTATCACCATTTTTAATACCTATAGACCATATACCCACATTCTTAGACAACAAAATTCAAACTATGATGCAAACTATGAAACTATGACAACTATGATGTACTAATTCCAGAGCCCAGGGGTTTCTCATGGTGATAAAGATGACTCATTTGTAGGCATGCAATTTCTTTGACTGTAGCGGTAACCTCAACTTTAACATTATGTACAGTATGCACTCTACCCACTCCTCTGAGCTCTACTTGTAAAAGTGCTTACTCATTTGCTTAGGGATGTTGCATAGTAAATCTGTTGATGGTTTCTTTTAGGCCAAATCCTAAGAGCCTTGCAAAAGGCCTTGCCACCCGCAACTGAAATTGTTTATTTGTTTATCTTACCCAGACAATATTATAAGACATAAATTTATTTCTTATAAGATACCATTTTTATTTTAGGCTGTTTGTGTGTGTGTGTGTGCAGGTCTGCTTGTGTGTGTGTGTGTGTGTGCGCATGTGTGTGGTAGCAGGTCTGCGTCTGTGTGTGTGTGTGGAGAGGGTGTTAAACACCAATACACTTGCATCAGACAGGATCCATGTAGAGTCATTGAAACACAGTGTCCCTTACATGTTTCATACCCCAGGCTTCCTGCACGGCATGTTTGTTGATGGTTTAACAGGGAGATTTAAAAAGGTTACACCCACTGTGCAAATGTAAAGTCCATGGAGGGTTTACTTGTGCAGAAATTAGGGGATGTCATTATTATGACCACCGCTAGCGGTCATAATAAATACATACCCTAGGTGTGGCTATCACCTTTATTCTTCAGTGATATTTGGCAGATTTTTCTGTGGCAGACCGGCAGCTTTTGTGGAATAATACAAGAACCGTACCACCTGAACAACAGAAAATTTGGATGGTACGTACAGTAGGTCTTTAGAAGCTGCTTCAAACGAGTCTTCATACACCCATATGTGGTGTAGCGCCGCCTATTGACAGACAATAAATGAAAAATATGGACATTTTGAGAGTCCTCTTTTCTGGATTTCCTGGGACACTGAAACACCAGGGTACCTGAAACTTGGAGGGCATGTAGCCTTATTAGGCCCATAGTGCTTAATAGAGTTTTGTCCCCAGTGGCTGCTCCCCTTATGCGCTAGCCCCCTCAGAACACAGGTTGGTCGGACACAGTTTTCTATGAAATAATTCAAGAACCATACAGTATGTAGCATCTGAGCCAATGAAATTTCAGCGGTATGTAGGTCTAAAGGAGCTGCACCCACAGGCCTTATACACCCATGTGTGGTGCAGCGGCACCTTTTGACAGGCCCGAAATGGCGAAATTGGTGAGCAAATTTGAAAACTTCGTTGTAATGTAGCCCATTGCCCTTCGTCGCTTTTGGTCCCCCCCAGGTTGGTCAGACACAGTTTTCATGGAATAACTTGAGAACCTTAGCACCTGAGCCAAAGCAATTTGAATTGTACCAAGGTCTTGAGGAACCGCATCAAACAAGCATCCTAATCCATCGATGTGTGGTGTAGTGCCACCTGTTTGCAGACAGACAATTGTGCAAATCCTGAACGGTTGTGCACCAGCAGACAAAATCTTCATTGTACATGGGTCTCAAGAAGCTGTAAATGACAAGCCCATACATTTCATTTCTGTTCCTAAGACACTGAAACACCAAACCACATGAAGCACACAGTCACTTTTGGTGGTGGTGGGGGGGTGGTCAGACATAGAAGCCTTCCAGGCAAAAAAAATACTGTACAGTCCTGTCGTCAATAGCTGCAGCTACGCTGATGTTGCGTAGGGACCGAGAAAGGTATTAGATAGAGATAGAGATAGTAGATAGAGATTTCAATTTGGCAAAGTCAGCCACCAGTGTTGCATCACTGCATGCGTCATCAAAACAACATAGTTTCAGAATTAGACTACTAAAAGAATTGCTGGCTGTGGCAATCATTTTGAATAATTACAGCTCGCAACACATTGAAAAAAAGAACTGAACTAGTTCATTTTTTGGAGCTGTGAACCTAGTTAAAAATTTTGAATTATAAGCTATGAACTGAACGAGTTCATTTTAAAATCTGTGAACTCTGAACTTAACTAGTTCATGTAGAAAGTGAATTTTCCCAACAAGGTTGCTGATTGGTTGGAGCACAGTACAGTTTAAGTTAGTTATTCCTGACATACAGCAATTACCATCACTGATTCTCAGGACACCGAAACACTGGGTCAATTCAAACTCACTGGGCATGGAACTTCACTGGGCTCTAATCTAAGCTACTTTGGTCGCCAGAGGAAGGCCCCACCCCACCGCCCCACCAACAGTCCCTCCCCCAGTACTGGTACATACTGCAGGTCTCAAGGAGATGTACAGTATTCAATCCCTCAACCACTCTTGTGTAGTGTAGTGGCACCTATTGAGAACTGAAAATTTGTCAAATTGGTTGTTTTTTTGGCAAGAAAATTTCAGTCTACAGTTTCAGGGACAACAACACATGGCTGAAGAAACTTGGTGGGCATGAAGCCCTACCAGGCTCATAGCACGTAAGCTACTTTGATCTGGGATATCTTCACCCCTTGTGGTTAATTACACAAACCATTATGTAAAAGGAGGAATTCACACTGTGAACATTTGTGAACAGCACGTATGTGTGTTGACATGTGTATAACTCATAGGGGTAAATCTGTAAGACTTGTTGTTCAAAACATGTGTTAAGGCGCATGAATGGACATTCATTGTCTTCAGATGGCACCTGCAGCAATGTGCAGAGGTCATACTGTAATATGTACTGCTACGCGGTACATCTAGTTGACTACATAGATCAGGGATGGGCAAACTTTTCTGTTGGGGCCAACGCAAAATGAAGAGCACCAGTTTCTAACCAGTTTCTAGTGAAACAGCGACTACGTTTCAGATCTGACAACCTGCAGGCTGTCTCATATGCTATAGTGCACTGTTTGATTATGCTATTAACAAACATGGCACACCAGTTCTGAAACCATGAATATACTGTATACGGTTAATGTAACAACAGGCCACGTTCAATTCATTTTATTAACTTCATGGTGGGCCCTGACATAGATATGGCCTATATGTTATACAAAGAAGGCTGTATCATCAAAACAAAGTTAAAGCGATGGTTCGGAGTAATTCCAACCATAGCGCTGTTATACAAGCTTGATGAGTGCTGTTGATAGCAAGGAAAGCAAAATAATTTAGAACAACATAATTTAGAGTGGCGAACGCACTGCTTACGTTTATTCAATGGAACAAGTAAGCTCACTTTCACTTGTTTTTCATGTTCCATTTAGTTAGTACTCCATTTGCCGGTTTGCTATTTGGTCTACGTTGTTCCCAATTTTTTCATTTTCCTTGATATCAACAGCACTCATCAAGCTCGTATAACAGCGCTATGGTTGGAATTACTCCGAACCATCGCTTTAAGATGACTGATAACTTTCACAACCATAAACTGGATTATTCACCACAACAATCAGATGTGTTACTGACAACATAATTATCCCATATCACCTTTTAATGAACTTCCATGATGGAACAATGAAAGAACAGGATACCCCCCATATATGGTTATGACATGGGGTAATAAACGTCTGTCTTCACTTAAATAAAATGGTAATACTGACACCTGTTGGTACAATATATACACCAAATCAGCAAACTCAGTTCAGTTACCAACCACAGGGCCATGCTCAGGCCTACATTCAGACAACAAACAACTAGGGTTACCACAATCCGTTTCCTGTGTTTGTTTAGTATTTTTCTGAATCCCTGCTTAGATCAACGTCAAATGATATACCAGTAATATCATTAAAGTAGAGGAGCAAACAAGCTGGTTTAAAAATATATAGACCTAACTCTCTGTTATTTTATTTTTTGCAGCAGACCTACATTTCAAAAGGCAGGCTGGCTGGCGACTGTGGAAATCAACTGGGTCATCCTTTCATTTATCTCAGATGAATTCTTTTAGGGATGGCATCAGCCTGCACTAAAACAAACAAAATATCCATTTTATTTTACTTCAGGAAAAAATTAAGTATCTCTATCTATCTATCTATATGTGAAGTCATTGAAATGTGTGTGTCTCACGCTCAATGCGTGTGTCTCACGCTCAATGCGAGATAGTTGGCAGCTCTTATGTCCTGTTTGTAAGCAGTTCCATGATGCACCTCAAAGTTGAGTTCAATAGTGACATGCCCTGCATGCGGACTTTCCAGTACAGTATTGCAGGAACACGATAATTATTGTTAGAAGTATTTTCAAGCAGGCCACAGAACTACAATTCTTTTCAAGTTTTTTTGAATCGGGCAAAATGAAATTTTGTGTTAAAGGCCTCGAGCCATATGATTGTCAATACGAAGATGCAGTTTTGACACTGCAGTAAGGGACAGATTTGGAATAGTGGAATATTTAGTATTTAGCTACTCAATGCAAATTTGAATGCTGAGTCACATGAAATACCAATGACTAAGGCTATCTGCTTGTGCTGATTAACATGAACTAAAATTAACAATAAAAAACACAACTACTGTAGGTCATGGGTACTCTACTAACATGACTGGCCTTTGATAGGCAGACAAATCCAATTCGCAGGTCTGTGTGGCACTGTTGTCCTTTACGTTTACATTTATAAATTTAGCAGACACTTTAATCCAAAACGACTTAGATGTTGTCAACTATCAGTTAGTTCAGGGGCAGTCTCCACTAGAAAGACTTAGGGTTAAGTGCTGTGCTCAAGGGCACAACAGTGGCAACCGGGAATTTAATCCACAATTTCCAGGCTACTAGCTACGCTACCACTGCCCTAGCCCTGTGTCTCTGGGCCTTTGAATCAAATAGATAGCTGGTAAATGCTTAAACATTCTTATACTTGAAAGAGAGCAGAGGGCCGCACCTGGTCTCTGGGCTGTAGTTTAACCAGCCCTGGGTTAGGCTCATGGCCTTAAATGTATGTAAATTCACATGTTTTAGTTGCCTGGCCTTGCCCTCCTAGCTCGATTATCATTTCCCTTCAGTGCTACGTCTGGCTTTGATCCCATTGGGCTGGATTTCTCAGGAGGCATCTTATCCTGGCCAGTCAGGCACATCTCACGTGGGGGATGGTTGTTGTGTAGAGCGCACACAATTTTCCATAAGCTCCAGGGTTAGGGTTAGGATCCAGCACATTGCATAGGCTACATCAAGACCAAACGTTGCTGATTGGATAAGTCAGATCCAATAGTTCCAAACTTTATCAGAATCCAAACCTCCAGTAAGAAATCGTCTGTCAATTACTGAACTTCCAGACCCTCTGTATGAACAAGGTGGAGTACAGGGGAAGGCAAGGCCAGGCTGATATTTTAGTATGATGGTCCATTTACATGTACAGTAAGTATTTCAGAACACTTGCAATGCAAAAAAGTCTGTATTGTCTTACTTTAAATAATCTGCTGAGGTTTTTAGGTGGTGTCTATTTGTTTTTGTTTTACCTTTTCACCCATAATGTGGACTTAGAGAGACCTTAGAGAAACCTAGAGACCTGTTCCCCTAGTGCAGTGCTACGCAGTGCTGTGCGATCTTGAATTTGCCTACTGCCTTGCAACAGCCCACTCAGATAGTCCCAACAAACCCTCCGGTTCAACGACTGTGATATGACCCCTGTTTCTGCTCGGTTCCTCACTTTCTGCTGTGGCAGGCATCGTCTGTGTTTGTCAGCCCTTTTATTAATTTTCACCTGTACCCATGCCTTTATATGCCTGCTGTTTTAGTAAGCTCGCTCTCTGCCCCTGCCATTTTGTTGTTTTTGTTACAGGCTCCCAGACACTATTTTGCGAGTTTTTGTGAATTGGTTGTTTGTACACTTAAACAATAACTCACGACTTAATCACCTCCATGCACACCACACACTACTGACTTTCCCACTTCATGTTTATTTCTTCGTATTTTCTTTATAGAGTTACCTATTTTTTCAATAAATAAGAATTTTAAATAACAAAAACAAAACAAAATAATAATTTTTTAAAAACTTGAATTTCTCAAGTTGCGCGTGTCCCAAATTCTGTCATGACGGCCACGACGGTAACAAATCTTGCTTTCTTCTCGCAGATGCTTGCCAGAGACAATCAACTGCTAGGGGCACGTCTGTACTTCTGGGGGCGCTCGAGCTACACGACATCGAGTCAAAGGGCGCAATGATTAGAACTGGACTTGCGGCTTTTTGCTTAACTTTTTTTTTCCTCTGAACGAACCAGCGCGGCTGCTCTCTGGAGAGAGGAAGTATACTAGCCAGAGCAGACTGGCCTCCGTCTAATAGGATGCGGGTGTCGCTTTTTGTGAACTTAGTGTAATGGCTGACGACTGATTTCAGTTTAATTTACTTGATCGCTATTGTTTGTAACTAAGTAGATGTTTGAAGGTATATTATTGGAAAAAAATGCAGGCAATTAGTAACTTATTGAGCAAGCTAGTTAGCAATTAGCCGCACAACAAACTGGCAGTGGTTGAGAGGGTAACTTAGAACTTGGTTTGCAAATCGCAGATAAGGCAAACTTCCCTGAAAGCTTTGTTTTCAGTCTCGTCAGAGGAGTGAATACGAAAGGAGAGCGAACACAGAAGTCCATATAATTTCTACGGAGAAACTTGATGAGGTAAGCACACGATTTAGATGTGAGGTCTTTTGTCATTTCATGTGGAAATAATACTAAAGCATACTGGCTAACGGCTATGTTAGCCATTTTTCGCTAACTGCGTTAGAATGAAATGTTTGATGTGGAGAAACATGGTTATCAGCGCGTTAACTCAATTAAGTGATGTAAACGTAATAACGAGTAAGTTGAAGTAGCTTTGGTACCCAGCTGGTCTGGTGTCAGTTGCCAGTTTTTCTATGGTTTATTCAAATCCTCTAACTTTTACGGTGTTGTAACGTTAACCAATAGACGACAAACGTTGACGACTCACAGCAAAGGTAAAATCAGCAAACGTTACTAGTTAGCTTGTTTGGTTTTGTCACTGGAGACAATTAAAGTTTAGCAATACGGAAGGTAAATGGAATGTATTTATAACGCTGACTGATTGTAATACGACGTCGTGTAGTCAAGCTTTTATTCAGAATGATGTCCCACGTTAGCTTGGTCGCAAAGAATGATGCTGTATGTCAATGTCATATTGTGGGCACTAACTTAGATTTTTTTTCCTGCCGGGGGCTAACATTGATCGGCCTCTTTTATATCCGCCCAATAGCTAGCTAACGTTATATAGCGACAGACTGTATAGCGACATCTAGTAACAACAAATCTGGTAGGCTACTTTGAAGTTATTTTCGTTCAACATGCTATTTGCGTGTTATTTAATTTACTTGATAAGATGTATATGAGAACGAAAACAGCATTTCCGTAGGTGGGAAAGAGGGTCCTTTTTAGTGCAACCTTTCCTTCGGTCTGTTTGCTAGCAAGGCTATTGTCATTGTCATTTGCCACAATGGGAGATCTTGCAACTTGTTGCAAATTAGCATGCAGCCAGTGATTCTTCAGCTGATGGAGTGAAGTTTGTTTTACTTTGTGTTGTAGAGTCAAGAGGGGATTCGTTTCTTGTTAGGATTCTCTTGTCGCCTCAGCACTCTCTTTTGAATGATCTGCACATCTTTTTGCACTGTCCAGTTGTAATGGTTCATTGTATTGATTAGAAAACTTGACTTCATTTGACTTCATTTACACAATGTCTTCCCTCGCTTGCAAGCTGACCTAAATCCCTTTTTTTTTTTACATGAGTAATGTCTGCATCGCCGCCATGGAAAAAACGGATCATGTTGCCTGAAAGTGGTGGATGGAAAAGGGAGAAAGAATTGTTGGCTTCTGTGTGCGCTGCGGCTTTTGGTTGGTGTTACAGCTAAATGGAGCAAGGCATTCTCCAGTAGAAATAACCTAATAACGCACAGCTCTGGTTTGCATCACGTAGAGAGGCACACTGCAAGTCATATTACACTGCATGTAATGTGCCGTTCTTCAAGTCAATGTTATTAATTACCGTGCGAGTCCACATTAAATTGGTTAGATTACGAATACACAGTAAGTGAGAGACGATTGGCAAACCTTCCCTCGACTCAATTGAGTCTACCTATCTACACATCTTGTGGGAGTTCGATCAGTGAGCGCATTAACACAATACAGAGGGGCCTCTTAGTCTACTAGAAGCTTTTTTTCCATCCTCCGAGAGGGACCATATGGCATTCAGCTCACATCCTCCTCTATCCGGACTATGGTAGCGAATAGAGGAGATTGGAAACGTGGGAGGAGAAAGGCGCAGGAGGAGTGGTCGTTTTCGAGTTGTGGGGAACTAATTGGTTTAACCGTTTTGAAGCGCTAGAATAGAGGAAATCAAGAAAGGGGCATAAAATCTTAAATCTACAAACAGGTAAGACGATTCAAAATATCGAATGTGTCAACAGACACGGAGCAAAGCTGCGTTGTAAACGTTAGAGACTGCGGCATAATACAGGGAATAGACACGGTCTAATGAATCCCCTCGATATTGTTACCTCCAGGGGAAAGCGCAGAGAATTCAGCAGACCAAAGAAGCAACCCTTGCTCCGAATAGAGCTGTTGTTGCATGATAGTTGTTGTCTCTCTATGTGGCTCAGGTTGTCGTATATGGTGCCTTGGACACAGACCTAAAGAATAACAGATGTAAGATTTCGTTGTTCAGTTATCATTGTGACAGACCAGCCAAGGTTTTAGGTAGGTAGTTTTGTTTGTTTTGTTTTTTTTCCATGAGAATATTTGGCTGATGCTGTGTGCAGTGAAAGACCAGTGCATTGACATCTTAGCCATTTAACTTAGCTGAAATGGAAATGTTGAAGGTTTAGTTGTCCAACATTCACATGCTTTCCAAGTGGTGCTTGTGACTTATATTAGCCTAAATATTGATTGACAATGACTGATCTTGGCATATTTAATGAAAACATTGAACTGACCATTGCATCTGGTAAAGCTTTATCTGCATGGTATCCAACTACATTGATTCTTAAAGGTTAATCTGAACAAGCTCATTACTGAGGGTTCTAACATTCCATTGGCAGTTTAGAGTGACGGTTGGCCAGAGAGAGGTCTCCCATGGCACAGCTGGGCTGGTTGTAATGTTGCTTTTTAACGGAGCTCTGAAGCTGTCTGACAGGAATGTCTATGGGTGTGTCGTTCCGTGGGGCGAAGGGGGCAGAGTTGTGAGTGCCTAACCAAGCTATGCAGTGCGGATTCCTGATGACGTTAGTTCAACACCGGCTTATGGAAATTGTTTAAGTTGTAGTGCCAGGCAGCAGGAGCTTTTGGACAGTGCAATGCCGTGCCTGGCAGCTCTGTGGTGCTGATGTGGGCAGACGGAGACCGTTAGAGTTTATAAATATCCGTAATTACAGTGTGTACCAAAATACAAGACTGCCCCAAAAAGTCGTCTTTTATTGGGTTCTCATCACCCTCAACACGTAGAATGTCAAGTTTCAACAGTCATAAAAGGCAGCGGTCAGTGTTTCATTTGGCTGTTAAAGTTTAGCTTGGCAAGCTCAGCTTTGTTATCTTGGCTGTTACAGTATAGTAACATCTTATCTGTTTATGTCCTTGGTCCTAAAAATTCGGGAAGGGAGTCACCACCCCTGGCACTTGCGTCATTCAGTGCACAAACCACACACCTTAATCATCTAATCAAGGGCCCATTGCTGTCTGAGTTCAGCTGGGTGTTTTGAGAGGGGAGAAAACCCTGTGGACTGAAGTGACATGGGTGCACAGGGGAAGCATTGGGAACTGGCACATCTGCTTGCTCTCCCAGGACATGAGATCAGGGTTACTGGTGCGCTGGTGTTCAGCCCTCCCTCTCACTGCTGCCTGACTGGGCCTCTGACCTCATGCAGGAAGTGCCCTGTCTGGCTTGCAGAGTGTGGACAGGATGACTTGATGTTTACGCAGGCGTGTGTGAAACGCCCCCTCCATCCTCTATGAAGCTCGTCCACTCCTAGACTCGCCTGTTCCCTTGGGCTCTCTGCCTTTGAATGAAGCCTATTTTCTACAATTGCCTGTCAGAGACTTTGAATCTGATGTGCCAGAAATGGTCTTGGAAAGTGCTACTTTAAGCAACTGTGTGTGTGGTGTGGTTCTGTTTAATGATAAGTGCCATTGTCAGGCTAGTATGAGCTCACTTACTGTAAATAGGCTAAAAGAAATGGCCAGGATTTCAAGCTTTGTATAAACTGCTTGTAGCGAAGAACAGTGTGTGCAAGAGGGTATAAGCACAAATACCCTATTTGTTCTCTCCTGTTTCCATTCCCGTCAGCTGTCCCTGCAGAGTTAGTTGCAGTGGTGCACTGGTAAAGAGCTGGCATATGGGATCACCAGTAAAACTGGCACGGGTAGCAGGGCGTCTCGCTAACGAGCTGCCCGTGATGAATCCATTGGCTTGTCCAACCACAGTGAGTCAGAGGGCAGGACCATGCTCAGTCCATTTCTGTGCCACAGTAAATGTTGTCATAACAGTGTCGCCAAGTGACCAAATGATGGAGGGGAAAGAAGAGAAAAAAAGACTGGCCACCCAGATAATTTCTGTAAAACTCCTGTAACGTGGCACTGCGATAAATGGCGATAAAAATTGTGAATTTTTTTTTTTTTTTTAAAGCTGTAATATGTTTTTTTTTTTTATTGGTGATTTCTTCTTTCTTTTATTCCTTTATTTTTGTTCACATTTTGACGTGTGGCTAACCCAGTTTGGAAAACCAAACAAATTCTAAATCCAAAACCACAGTAAGAAAATCTGTGATTTGAGAGACTGTGTTAAGATCTCTAATGTGCTTATGCACACATCTTAATACATCAATCCTGCAGGCACCCAAACACTGTGCAGAGATACTGCATGGTGAGTAGCCATGGCAAAGCCTAACAGGATGAGAGGATTTCAACAAAGGATCAGATAAGCCTCTTATCATGGCTTGCTCGTCTCTTGTTTCTCTGTCAAGAAATGCCAGGTAAACACGTACAGCAATAATGACTGATAAAACTGTCGCCAATTTTTTAATACCTGATCTTATAATTCCTTTAGTGAGAGCAATGTTATTTTCTGGAGAAGGAAGTAGGAAAGGGGGAGCTTTAACATAGCATGGAAGTGTTTTATGGTGGCTGCTGTGCTGCTAAAACGTTGGTGTGTGTTTGTAGAGTAGAGTAGAGTAGAGTAGAGATACTTTATTGATCCCGAAGGAAATTAAGGTGTCCAGCAGCATGTTCACATTGCACAAAAAACAAGATACACATATCACATTGTACAAAAGA
>JAVQKI010352189.1:0-10715 GCA_036025975.1 Nematalosa erebi
CCCCCCCCCCCCCCCCCCCCCCCCCCCCCCCCCCTGCCACTTGGGACACAGGAGTCAACTAAGGCCAGGCTGGGCCTGATTTAATCCCTGTGTACAGTTAGTGAGGGCAACATAGGGCAGTCACTTACTGGGAAATAACAAACTTCTTAGCACTGAGCACTGTTTTAGAGTAGCCAGAGAGGAGATTCAGTTTTCTGTTCAAGTGTTTTTAAACTTGTGAAATGAAGATGGTTTTGTGTGTGTGTGTGTGTGTGTGTGTGTGTGTGTGTGTGTGTGTGTTTGTGTGTGTGTGTGTGTGTGTGCGCGTGCGTGCGTGCGTGTGCATGAGCATGTGCGTGTGTGCTTGTGACAGTTGTCAGTTACTGTTTAAAGATTCATTTATTTTCCTCAGTTTCCCTTGATGGTTTGGACATAGCCTGCAGATTTAGTAAGAGTATTGCATGCAGTATATTTGACATTTAGTTGAAATGCCAACTTTAAGAGAACTTAGCATATATTTCCTCCCTCTTCTGTCAACTAATCTATTCTTGTAGCTTCTGTGAGGAGCAGTGCAGACATGTTATTCAGTCATCTTGGAGACTCATAAATGAATCTTGTTGTGGGTGGAGTGTTTATGATATTTTGCTCCACCGTTTTGGTGCTGGTGCTATCTCCATCTCTTGCCCACGTCATGCGGCTCAGATTTAGACGTACAGGAAGGGCACAGCATTTCCTTTCACTTTGAAGACGGTCAATTTGTGCCTTTTTGACAAAGCAAGCCGGTGCGAGACCGATCTTTGCCATTCCAGGCCTGAGAAGTGGAGGAACGCTCTCCTCGACCCATCGTCATCAGAGACTCATACGAGCGAGTGAGCGCACATTTTCGTCGACATTTATCTGAGAAGATCGGAGGCGGCAGTGGGTTTTGAACC
This sequence comes from Nematalosa erebi, assembly GCA_036025975.1. Taxonomy (NCBI): domain Eukaryota; kingdom Metazoa; phylum Chordata; class Actinopteri; order Clupeiformes; family Clupeidae; genus Nematalosa; species Nematalosa erebi. Next base: position 912 of record JAVQKI010352189.1, read on the forward strand.
TCTGATGAAAATGCTGCTGCCCATTTCGAAAGGCCATTTTTAGACACTCATTCTTTCTCACAGGCTTGGGAAATGTATTATTCATGGGAAAATAATGTCCGATAATAGTTCAGAGCAGCCTGCCCTGACGTCCCCATTAGGAGAAGAGCTGGTTAGTGTGAAGTAGTCTGATGCATTTTTAAATGGGATATTTGTATGGCTTCATGTTACAGATTACTTCTCATTCTGATCTAATCTGGCCAAATTTGCTGAACTACTGAAATTATAGATTCTCATTCAGATGCCTTAAAGGTCCAGTACCCTACGTTACATTGTGTGTAGGGTTGTCCCCTGATAAAAGTTGTCATCACATCTTTCCCTTTTTTCTTTCCTTCTTTTTTTATCTTTCTGTCTTTCTTTGTCTCTTGCATGTTTGTCGATCTGTCTAAGATTTTTTTTCTTTTTCCTGTCTTTTCATTGTTAGCAGTTGAATGTCTTAGTGTGATGTTATTTTCGCAATCAATCTACCCTAACCCTGACCTCCCAGAAAACCCCCTCCACCCCCCCTGTGCTTCCCCTCTTGTCCGCTTTGACCGCTCGATCCTCCTGAGAGGCAGCTAATGTTTCTCCATCAGCTTCAGAATCAGCGAGCCAGAGGGTGACGTGCCCCCTGTTATGGGCCCTGGGTCTGGAACACTAAATGACCATAAGGGGAAGAGAGAGGCCGCTTCAGGCCTGCGGAGCTGAGAAGGGCGGGATAAGGGGGCTGGATTGGGGATGGGGGGGTGTGGGAGAGGGTCGGTGGGGTTGGATGGGAAGTGTTTGGAATGCACGCTGGACCAGCCAGAGCCAAATCAGAGACTGAGATAACACCATTTAAATAGCCCTCCTTTGCGCTCTCTCTCTCTCTCTCTCTCTCTCTCTCTCTCTCATTCGGAGTTTCTCGCTCTCTTGATTCAGGGCCTTATTGGCATAGCAGTCAAGGCAGCGTAAGAGTCTGGCATTCATTGTGTTGTGTCAAAGTTGATTAAATGACGGAAGAGAGACCAAAACCTTCTATGTGCATGCGTGTGTGTGTGTGTGTATGTGTGTGTGTGTATGTGTGCTTGCGTGCACGTGTGTGTTAATGCGGTGTGTGTATGTGTGTATATCCCTCCTCCAGAGGATTTCCTCTCTTTCTCTCCCTGCCGTGATTGCCAAGTGGCTCACATGGAGTGCGACAGAACACCTCGGCGGCACTCGGGTCCCCCGTGACGCAGGGAAAACGGACAGCTGCTAATCAACTTGGCACGGCCGCCCGTGTTTTCTTCCTGAAAAATATTCCGAGATTTGTTTTGTCTTCCTCTTCACTCCCGCACTGTCACAAATAGGCTGAGGTGCGTGCTCTTGTTGTGCTTGTACATGGGCCCAGTTTCTCGTGATTTGTTTGTCTTCCTCTTCACTTTTGCACCATCACAAATAAGCCGAGCGCCATGGACATGATTCATCTGTTGTTTCTTTCAGCTGCTTCCCCCCTGTGCACTCTCTCTCCCTCCCTCCTTCTCTCTCTCTTTCTCTCCTGTCCTCCCTTTCTCTCTCTTTCTCTCTCCCTCCCTCTCTCTCTCTTTCTCCCTCCCCCTCCCTCCCTAAGCCTCCCTCCCTCCCTCCCTCCCTCAGTCTCTCCCTCACACTCAAATCTCTCTCTCCCGACTTAGCATCCACTCTGACCCCCCACCTCCCGCAGGCCTTCACCCACAAGTGCAAATCCACCACCACCAACACCACTCTTCTCTCTCTTAGTTCAAACAGCGCAGCTGCGAATGAGGCCTTTGGGCCGTTTGTTATGACAGCGCATTCCTGCCTGGTGAGCAGGGCCTCTTCTTCCCTTGTGTGCCCCGTCGCACAGGTTAGCATCCCCGAGAGGGTAAAGCGTGCGGGTCAATGCCTCTGTTTAACCAGTTCTCCGGCGAGCCACGGGAGGACTTAGCAGTCAACACTGGCTTTGTGGAGTCCGTCGTCACTTGTCCAGGAGTGGTGCCGAGGGACTGTAGCCCTGGGCCCTCTTGCAGGCACAGAAGGAGACAAATAAGAGAATTTCAAAGCAGTAAATTGAGTTGTTTGTCTGCCTGTCTAGCTGTCTGTATGTCTGTCTCTTTAGATATCTGTGGTGTGTGAGTGTACACATGTGAACACATACGTAAGTATACTGTATATAGACATATATCTGAACATGCATGCACACACACACACCATGCATTGAGAAATCCAGCGCCATATGTTGCTCAAATACCAGACGTGGCCGGACACCGCCTGGACTTTGGCCGCTGCCCCTGATGCTGAGCTCCTCCGCTGTTGGGCCGAGAGGCGCGGTGGCGGCGGCGGCAGCAGCGCTGTCTGTTTCCTGGATATTTATTTTCAGGCTCTGATGTTCTTGTCCATGTGATCTGCCCTAAAATGGACTGGCATTTAACACTGGGGCCTCCTGGGCTGCCGCACAGGGAAAGGTCTAAAGGCTGATGGGGAGCAGGCCAGGAATGCCAGATATTTGAAGTCAGCCGTTTAAAAAAAAAAAGAAAGAAAGAAAGAAAGAAAGAAAGAAAAAGAAAGAGAGAGAGAGAGAACGAAAGAAGAAGAAAGGAAGGAAAGGGTGGAGGGGTCTGTTTGTATATGCCCCTTTGTCTAAAATAACTTTACCAGCTCAACCAAACAAATAGGCAGTTTGGGGATTTTCAGCTAAGGGAGCTGATACTATTTTAATGCTTTCAGAACTTTGTGAGAGTATCATCTAACGCACTTGTAGCTTTTGAAAAGATCCCTGACAATGTGTTGTTGATTACATAGAGTTACTTTAGGTCTGGCAAAGTACTATTCAATGTCGCTTGAACATGTATGTATGTATGATCCCTGAGTAGGCATTTGTTTGTGCATTCCTTATGCAGTGCTTCCCTTATGCAGCGTGTTTGTATGACGTGTTAGCTGTGTTGTCTTGTGTATGACTAGCCACTAGATTATCTGCAGTATGTGACACCGGCAACAGGTAGTTCTCCCAGAATAGCGGACGCGGTGAAAAACACACATGAGTGTTATGTCACTCGGCAAGTTGTCAAGCCGAAGATGTGGATCTTGTCATCGAAGGGACTGACGGAGATAACGAATGTCTCAACAAACTGGGTGCTGTGAGGACGGAGCATGCCTGACATGCCTTATTTGGTGTGGCCGTAAACGTTCCTGCTGGATATTAAACAGTGAGCGGGTACAAGAGTACTTAATGCGAGAGTACTTCATTAGACAACAGTCAGACTGCTGAGTGGAGTTTGAACATCCCTCTGTGACATTAGTGACTGAAAGGTCCATCCACCATAGACGCAAGTGATATGTGGCACAATAACATGAGATGGCGCAGGAGGTAGAGGTGCCGTTTGGCAACTGGAGGGTTGCAGGTTTGAGCATGGCTCCATTTGACCTTATCTTGAGCAACATACTGAACCCCAAACTGCTCCTGATGAGCAGGCTGGCACCTTGCATGGCAGCCTCTCTCATGGGGTGTATGAATGTGTGTGTGAATGGGTGTATGAGAGGCATGAAAGCGTTTTGAATACAGTAGGAGTGGAGAGCTGCTATACAAATGCAGTCCCTTTACCATTTACATGTAGTCCCTGCTATGCTGTGGCCTAACCTGGCAGCAGGTGCTCGTCTTGCAGGTTCAACCACTGGTGAGGTTTAAATTATTTGCCTTAAGTCGATGTTGGTTAGCCCACCCACAGCCATGGCTTTGTCCACCTGTAGGGTACATATTCCAGTCAAATTAGCTTCTTTTGGCTTTGAAAAATTTCACTGTTTGCCTTCACAGTCTTTAATTGTTTTGGGCCATTTATTTTTCCCCTCATGAGTTTGTGATCTAACTCCACGCCAAACAACGGGTCCCGGGCACAGTAGAAGAAAACAGTCCCCATGGCAATCAAACCTGTGGGCCTGCGTTTGACCATTTTGGGTTAATCGTTTCTGCAATTTTGTCCCAGCCGTTGCTGGTGCCAAACCCTCGGCTTGGCTGGCTGCTGGGTGCCGTGACCGTGAGGGAGGCGAGGTTTTTTTTTGTTTTTTTAATATTTACTTCCCGGCAGTCCTGGACCGTACCACTCCATTCCTAAAGCAGATGCCAGAGGGCTGCAAGTGGAGCCTCTTTGGTTTCACTGATTGCTCATTTGTCCAGGCTAACTTATTGGCAAACCCAATGAACCGCAACGTGTCATGATGGTGGAATCCAGAATCTGAGTGGGTTTTTTTTGTTGTTTTTTTTATTTTAAAATGGGTCATAAATCAGAGTGTGCAATGTGTGAATTTAAGGAGGATTGTGAGTTTGGTTTCCCATACTTGAGATAAACTAGATAGAAGTGCAGAGTAACTCTTCACTGAATCACTCAGGCCTTGTGAAAGCACTTGTCCCTTTGTAGGCATACCAGGCAAGTCTGTGATTTTTTAACTATGGAGCTCTCCGTACAGTCAGGGAAAAAAAAAATTGTAGTAAAAAGACTGACAGCCACAGGCTTACCCTAGGGCCACACTGGATGTGTTACGGAAGCGTTAAGTCAACTTGCATCAGAAATACATTGTAAAGACTGGTGTATTTTTTAAGAATGTTCGCTGCACTGCCGTGTCTGGTGTAGCCAGTTCCATTGATTACAGTGAAAGCATATTGTTACGGCAGACACGTCTTTGACTTAACACATCCAGTGTAGCCTCCCTGTTAGGCTGTCATTGTTTCAGTTTTCATAAGCCTTGCTGCTTGTTGTCATCAGCAAACTTAGAGCTGTACATAGCTGCACAGTCGTGAGTATACGGGGACTGAAAGGAGAGGGCTTAAGACACAACCCTGAGGAGCAATAGTGTTGATGGTCAGGGGGGTTGAAGTGATGGAGCCCATTCTCACCACCTGCCGTCGCCCGGACAAGAAGTCCAAGAACAAGCTGCATAGACTGGTGTGTAGACCAAGACACCTGAGCTTGCTGTCAAGTATACTAGGGACAATGGTGTTAAATGCAGAGCTGTAGTCTACAGACAGCATCCTTACATAAGTATTCTTCGTCTCCAAATGTGTCAAGGAAGAATGTCGTGCGGTGAGATGGCATTGTCAGTGGATCTGTTCTGTCTGCAGGGAAATTGATCAGGATCCAAAGTAGGTGGAATCATGCTGCAAATGATGTTCCCTACAAGTTTTGCAAAACATTTACTCACGATGGGAGTGAGTGACAGTCATTCAAGGTGGTGATTTAGCTGTTCTTTGGCACTGGAACAATGTTAGATGACTTAAAGCTTCTTGGTAAAACACATGTGGACAGAGAGAGGTTGAGTATGTCCGTAAACACACCAGCCAACTGCTCTGGACATGTTCTGATGACATGACCTGATATCCCATCAGGCCCTGCTGCTTTGTGGGTGTTGACATGCTTGAAGGTATTCTGCACATCAGCCACTGTGACCAATAGGCCTGGATCAACTTAACGATGGAGGGGGTTCTTCCTGGAGGGTCGGTGGTAAAGTCAAAGCTCATCTGGGAGTGAAGGACACTTTGACTGCACATTTCTTTTCTCTAAAATCTGAAATCATGTGTAGTCCTTGCCACTAGCCTCTAGTTGCTCCTTAATCTTATGCCTGTAATCCTGTTTTGCTGCTTTGATTGTTTTGCTCAGGTTATATCAGGCTTATTTCTCCAGCTCTTGCATCAATATTCCTAAATTATCATCAATATGTGGATTTGTTAGCAAACCATAGAATAGGAACCAGCGATTATAATTTTTGAAGAATTATGTTAACTGCCAATGTAGTAAATACGATTTCAGTGAGTGAAACGGTTTTGGTTTTGTTTTATATCAGGGCACCATTGTCATCTTGAAAGCCCTGTAAATTTGTGAAGAAACGGTAGGGGGAGTGAGCCTTCATTCACCCCATAATGAGCCATTTGACATCAACATGACTATGAAGCAGGTAAAGTAACCTAAAAGCAGCATAAAATGTTGCCTGGTATTCCTTTAAGGCTCGTCTAATTGATGGATTGATGTCTATGGCCAGTAGTTATCGTGTTGCCTGATTCGTGGATGGCACAAGATACTTTAGGCATAATGTACTGTACATCTCGCACACGTACACACACACACACACACACACACACACACACACACACACACACACACACACACACACACACACACACCTGGTTTCTCTCTGAAGTTTCTCAGTGCCTCACTTCAGTTTTAATCAGTGGTGAAATCGCTCACTTAGCTTGTGTTTGGAAAACGTGCCGTTTTGTCTGCCTGAAGGATGACTTTGTGCGCCTTGTGCCAAGGCTGCATCACGCTTTGAGCCTGTTGTGTGCCCCCGAGTAGCTCTCACCAATAGCAGAGTTTGGGCAGCTGAGCAGTGAACGGGGCCGCTCTGAAAGCCACGCTTGTTCGGACCGGATCGGTTGGCCGGAGCGGGCGATGGGGTGATTTGGGTTTGTCACAGGCCTGATGGATTCCTCGTCCTACGGAGGAACACTCGCGGGCGTTTCGCCCTGGCTGCACTCTGCAGCGCTGGGACGTCTGGAGCCAATACAGCACAGAGCTACAAAGGACGGCCTATTCAGCTGGGCTGGAATGGCCAAATGTCTAATTTTAGATGCAGGATGAATCGGAGTTGTCTTAAGCTGTCTTTTTTCTGTGTGTGTGTATTCTTTGTGTTCAAAATTACCTTTCTTTGTCTCTTTCTGCATGCATACTGTATGTTCTCTTATCATTTAAAAGACAGTCGACTGTCTTTTTGTGTGTGTGTGTGTCTGTATGTGTGGAGTGGGGCGTTATATGTGTATGTGTGTGTGTGTGTGTTCAAGCACATGTGTTTTCTGAATCCTTTTAAAATCACTTGCTCTCTGTCTCTCCCTGTCTTTGTATGTGTGTGAGTGTGTGGATGTGGGCGTGTGTGGGTGAGTGTGTGGGTGTGTGAGTTAGTGTGCGGTACATGTGTGTTCTCTGACCCCTTTAAAGCACCTGGTTGGCACTATTGGAGATGAATGAGCCGTGAGGGGTTTGCAGAGGGCTTTAGAGTTCTCTCTGGCCTCGTGTCCAGACGGGCATTTGAGCAGAGCACAGATGCATTCTTCTTCTGACCCCAGGATGAAGCTCCGATCCTCAGCAAAAATTTCATTTGTGTGAAGAGGAAAGGGAAATCTGGACACTGAGCTACTGAAGGGAGATTGTGTGTGTGTGTGTGTGTGTGTGTGTGTGTGTGTGTGTGTGTGTGTGTGTGTGTGTGTGTGTGTGTGTGGACTGAGAGAGTGAGGGTAGAATACAGGCCATCAAAAGGAGAAAGGTAAGACAATTATAGAGTCATCATCATTTATCACAGAGATGAATCACAGCTTGTGTTCTGATCAATTGAAAACATATTGCACTTCAATTTAGACTGAAATAGTATACTCTAGTTCCTGTTCTATAATGTATAACCGACCAGGAAGTTCTGTGAAATTTGTGCAGTAGCAATCAACACGTGGATTTAATAACTGAACGTGAGCTCCAATGATAACGTTAACTAGATGAATTTAAAACAGAATACAATGGAAAGCCGTGACCATTCAGCATAGTGGATGGATGCCAGTTTTTAGAGGGTTCGCTTGATCTGATAATGTTTTTATATCTCGTATCTGGTTTCCGAGCAGCAGTGCACATAGTAGAGTTGCTAAGGGCAGTTCAGCATTTGCTAATGTAGATTTTGGATTTTGGTACTCTCTCAGTGTTTCTAGACTGTCGATGACGGAGAGCACACTAGCAGTTTAGTGAGGCCACTTACTTAGCTAGCTTACTAGTTCCTAACCTCTACTCAGCAGTACAAGTGTCCTTATGTGACCCACTGTATCCCCCCATTATGTGGTCCTCTGCTAAATAATGATAATGATATATGGCCACATTGAACATTGGCTCAGTGAAGGAGAGTCCAGATGTGAACAGTGTGCCGGTAAACGTTGCATGTGAAGGAGGCTTAACAATGATACATTGGCCTTGCTTTGTATTTAGCTTCATTTTTTTTTTTTTTTTTTTGGTTTTGTTTGTTTTATTTGTACTTGGCATTATACAACTGCACGGTCAGTAACTTTCCATTTTCTCTAATTCCCATATTGTCGACACCTGAACAGGTTTTCAGGTGTGTCGAAGAACACACTTTTGTTTCTTTCCTTACGGGGTGTATTCAAGCATTAAGTAATTATACCTTAAGTGATGCAGAGAAACATAATCCCCATAAGGTTTGTTTGAATTCATCACATACACATAAACACACACACACACAATGCAACCCGGGCTGACACATCTTATCAGTTGGAAGTACGTAAGTGCATTTCACACTTGCTAAAGCATGGTGGCATTAAAGGCTGCCTGTGTGGACACAAAGGTGGCGGGTGTTGGTTTTCCTCCCCTTTGCTGAACTTTATCTGGGCCCACGCGATTAGAGCGACGGCACATGGGGACACTCGGTGAGAGGTCAGACGAGGTACTCCACGCTGCAGCACGCCTGTGGTTTTCTCTCAGCGCTGTCCATAGTCATTTGCTTCTCCCTCCTCCTCCTCCTTCGACTGTGTTTTCTTTCCAGCTCCACAAAGACAGCCACTTACTCTAGAATGTGTCTGGTTCGGAGTTTGGCCCAGACCTGGCCCAGACCTTGCTGAGATCAGACTGATCAGAGCCATAAACTAGTCAGTAGTCAGCTGTTCTCAGGGACTTGATCCAGCCGATGTTTTCATTTGTGAGGTAATGTTAAGTAATGTTCTTGGTAATATTACTGATGTTCTGGAATGTTCTGCCCTCCTTTGGAGCACCACTCAGACATTGCTTGGGCCCAAACAAGTGTCTGACATTAGCCCTGGGTGTCATTCTTTCCAAGCGGCCCGGAGGGGGAGGTAACAGACGGTGCTGTCGTGCGATTGAAGAGCTGGCCTGCTTATTTAATGCCGTTAGCACATGCCAAAGGAATTCACTTCGAAGGGTGTGACTGCACTGGTTGTCACGTGGCGTATTTTCTCACACACACACACACACACACACACGCACACACACACACAAACATACTGTCTAGCCATCAGTATCTTCTTCATCCATCATTACACAAGGGCAGTCAAAACATTTGCCTAAGCGCTTTCTACATGATGGATTCACTTTTGTCTTTTGCCACTTGTCTGTTGTATGCTGTGTACACTATCTGTTTTTCCAACCTGATTCACATCTGCAGCACAAGATATTCCAGTGGACTATTTGCATGTCAGTGAACGCTTTCTGATGGCTTCCAGCACATGAATTAACCCTAATCCTACCCAAATGTTTTTTTCCAGTCCAGTACTATCATTAATTCTTTCATGGGAAATTGTCCCAGAGTGTGGAAGTACGCTGTGCAACATTACCTTAAACATGGGGTTACGCCGCTCTGTTGGTGATCAGACTTTTGTACTTACTTTGCATTTGTTATCTCATATGCGTCTCTTGTCTTCACAGTCCTCATATGGCGTTCCTGTCCCAGAGTGTGCTTGCGGGGCCCAAGCACCTGTGCGGGGCTCGTCTGTGCCACGAGATCGCCCACGCCTGGTTCGGCCTGGCCATTGGCGCGCGGGACTGGACAGAGGAGTGGATCAGCGAGGGCTTCGCCACCTTTCTGGAGGATGTGCTCTGGGCTAAGGTGCAACAGGTAACCGTTCACCCACTAGCTTCCTATGACACAAAGCAGGCTTATAGAGCCATATTGATTACTAGTGACTATTGTTTATAGAGCTTTCAAAAGGAATTAGCTCTCTCAAACACATATAAATTTACAGTTTTACATAACAAAAGA
>JAVQKI010352286.1:0-15285 GCA_036025975.1 Nematalosa erebi
CTTGAATTATTGTAATGAATACAATTTTGAACAATATCCGATTTTTTTAAGACCTACCTGTACTGTAAAAGCAAGAACGTATGTTGGAAAAAGAAATCAAGTAGTCTCAAAATGAAACATTAGCACTTGACATTAGTGAACCCACAGGTTCACCAGGGAAATGCTGCATGGTTTGTACAGCTGGGCAGCATGTAGATGTTCATGGCTTACCCGCTTAAATGCCCCAAGATCTTGTAAACCCCCCCTTCAAATTGCCATTTCACATGTGGTCTCTAAAGATATAAATATATTTTTTGTATTAATGCAAAATATCAGCAATGGAGTTTGAACTAAAATGTTCCTGAAATATACACACAAATCACTTTATTTAACAACAGACATAACAAAAGCTGTTTAAAACAGCTTTCTGTTAAAAAGAAAAAAGCATAGTATAGCATGTGTATTTACAACTTCCTTGTGTGATAAACAAGTGCACATCTGAAAGTGAACATAGCTGATGCACACCAGACAGAGAAATGGGGAGGTACAGGGGAAATGGGGTTAGGGGTGAAGATCTCTGATGGTTGATTTCATTGGAGACTGCTCAGAAGGCTCTATGAACTGCTCGCTCATACATGAAAAGGGACTGGTTTGACAGCAGGAGGAGATGTACAGAGGAGCAAGGCAATCATTCCTGGGCTACTGGTTTAGCGGCCCCCTGCCTCGACAGTCTATCAGCTTCCTCATTCCCTGCAAAGCCTGCATGACCTGGGATGTGTTGCTGTAAAGGAGGTGGAGAAGACATGAACACTACATTGACTAAATGAATCCAACTGACATCTCAAGCACAGGGATAACATCGTAAGCGTCTCCATCTTCTTGGGAATTACAACAGCCGTAATCAGAATCAATTCACGTCTAGCATTGATAACATAAGTAACTTAATGATACACAATACTGATAACTGTTAGAAATATGCATTTCTGATACTGACATGCTTGTTGCTGAACATCCTGTTCATGGCCAAAGTTACACTTCAAAACCAACCTACATAATTAAACATGTGTATTTTTTTGTTTTGTTTTAAGGGTCTTTAATATTCCAACTGATAAGAAGTAATTCTGCTGTTCGTCACTGAAGGTGGCTAATTTGGCTGCAGGCTAGGACATACCTTAATCTGGCATAACAGACAACAAACTAGAGTACATACCCACACAACGTGCACCTCTTGGTTAAGTGCATCCAGACGCTCAAAGTCCTCCTGGTTGATGATTTTGCCGCCGCCCTTTAACCTCCAGCCATTAAGCTTCCAATTCTTCACCCAACGGGTGACCCCTAAGATAAATGGTCAAGTCATTCAATCTTCAGTAGCTCTCAGAAACAGTAATTTTAGGGTTTCTTTGCACATATCTATATATTTTTATAAACAGTTTTAAAATGTTCCATGTATCCACAGAATGCAGCGTGAAATATCTCCACTTTGGAGGGCGTTTCAAAGAATATCTGATTGAGGTGGCTAAAAATGGATAAAAAATATGCTTCAATAAAAAAAACGTAGATATGTGTAAACAGGGCCTTAAATTCCTTGAAGTACCATTGATGGTGAACTTGCTGTCAGTGTACAGGACCAGCTTGTTGATTTTCAAATCTCTGGCCTGTTCCAGAGCCTTACAGGCAGCCTGTAGAGAGAAAGGTGAGGAAAGACAAAGAGCTTCAGATGCAGGCTCCTTAAATTTGTCAACTTGGGATTTTAAAATGCAACAAGCTAAGTGTAGGAAACAAAGTAATTCAAAACTAGCTACAGAAAGCCAACAAAGGTGAAGAACCATGCTTTTTAACTGAAGTCCTGTCTGCTTTTTCTACAATACGCAAACAGATCTATTTTACTGTTTAAACTTGCTATATAGATTCCTTCCTATTCTAGATGCTGGAGGTGTATTGCTTCCAATCTGCACTGGAAGTACAGGCCCAATTTACACGAGTGATCAGATTGGATGGATGATTGAAGCCAACCTGAATCTCAGCTCTTTGGTTTGTCTGCCTGCCCTCCAGTCTCTCAGCAACATTTCTGCAACATGGGGAGTTTACATTCACACTTCACACAAGATGCGGCAAGTGGTTGTGAATCAATAGCAAAAACTAGAATGACAGAATATAACACTGCTTTGTGTCTACAGTAGATGAGGGTGGCAAGAAACTGATTGTGATTGCTAAAGGTAGAAAAAAAAAAAGGGATTACATAGCAAAGACTCACAAGGGATGGTTGGGTCCCCAGTACACCCCGATTCCTGCACGAGCTCCAATCTTCCCATTGCCCTCGCAACAGCCATCCGTGTAGACCACCACAGCATCACCTACCACATCAATGACACGAAAACAATCAGACATCGTTTCTGCTTAAAACATATGGCGAACAATGGTTATATTGTTAACTTAAAGCGTATCCACAGAATCCGGTTTTCGATTGCAGGCCGTTTTCCTGCATGGACATAATCTAAACATTGATGTAAAGAGAAAATTATATTGTGAGCAGCCTTCTGCAGATTTAGCATTGTTTGCGTTTTCAGCCCAATGGTTGTCAATGAGTGAGTCTTAGGAACTTGGACAGACGCATTGAAAACACAGAATTATCAGGCTCTCTACACATAAACTTGAACATAAAGAACACTGTTGGTGTATTAAGAGTTTAGTAAAAGGTATGTTTCTGAAGACAGCACATTACTTATTCTGCAACTTCCTCTAATGACATCCTGGATGACAACATAAAAGTCCATAATAAGAGTCCATCACCGAACATATCATCCATGTAACACAAATCCATTTTAAACTGTCTCTTTTTTTAGTAGAGCAAAAATGTGGAGAGTTATTGCAAACCTATTGCCAAGCCACTGCCACGGACCGATAAGTAGGCTAATCATGCATTAACCCCTCCGTTCATTCACTTTCAGAGATAGACTTTTACACTGACTTTTCATCCAAGCTGGTGATGAGAGGAAGTTGCAGTACAGGTAATGTGCTCACTTCAGAAACAGACGTTTTACTAAACTCTGCGTACGGCAACTATGTTCTTTATACTCAATTTCACATGTAGAGACCCTGATAAAACTGTCGATGTCGAGACTTCTAAGTGTTTTAAAAATTGTGTTTTCAATGTGTCTGCCCAAGTCCCTCTGGTTCACTCACTGAAAGCCTTTGGGCTGAGAACATGAATAACAGTAAAACTATAGAAATCTTCTAGTGACATAGTTTTCTCTTTACACCAATGTTGACTCCATGCCCATGAGGAAAAACAGCCTACACTCGAAAACTGCCGGTATTACGCCTTAACTGTGAAATGTAAAACTAAAAAAGATGGATAAAAGACTGAGATAGAATGTTTGTGTGGTGATTCATGGTGCTCTACCCATGTAGGTGAAGTCACTCTTTTCAGCAGGAGCTGGGCTACTGTTCTGGGGCTTGTCTTCTGTTAACTTCACCCGTTTAACAGTGCACCCATCCACTTCGTCCCCTTGTACCCTCTCCTCCTCTTTATCTATGGTTCGAGTTTTCCTCTTTAGGCCTCCCATCACTGCTGCCATAGTGGCCTCATAGCTTGGGGCTCTTTTAGGGAGCTCAACTTCACAGCTGCTGGACTCTGCACATTAGATTAGAAGGATAAACAGTTAATAGTTAAGTAAAGTAATAGTTTAACAGTCAATATGGACTTATTGTATTATGTCTTTGGACTTGTGTGTGGAAAGTAAAATTACATTATGTTGGTTAACAGTAACATAGACAAACGGGGTAGCATAACACATAGGGCTTTGGGTGTGCGAGGCTATTACGGGTCCATGACAGTGATAAGATTAAAAGGCAAGGCTAGCTAGATAGAATGGTAGGTTAAACTTTTACCTTTCTCTGTACCAGACGAGCATTTGGTTGGTTGGCTCCTCACAAACTCCCAGGCATCCTTTTCTGCGCCAAACTTCTTGTAACTTGCGCATGGAAACTTGTCGACTTGACTTTTACATTCTTCCCTGGATAAGAGTTTTTATATTATGTGTATTTGATATACTCATTTTACGTCAGCGGAAATGTAACCTACGAGAAGTAAAAGAATTGTAGCTCACCAAGTGTTGTACACCCCAGGTTGAAGTCCTTTCCTTACCGCGTAGAAAAACGTCCCTTTCTTGCCCATCTCACCTGCACCGCTGCAAAAAGTCCTATAGAACCTGGTGAAACACAGTCTAGACACTCTCCACATCAGGCTCCCCAAATAATTTAGACCTGCATCCTAACACACGAGTATACGCTGTCTATCGAGCCACTTTGACGTCTCCAGCCACAGCGTTTGCTATATGGACGCTAACAGTACATCAGAGGGCTAACGACGAGACTTTCCCACACTCTGTTTCTGCTTAAAGATCATGAAAATGATCTAAGTTCATAATGGGTTTCTGACTTACACTGAAGCACAATTGAGTATTGAGAGTAAATGGCAGCAAGACAGTTTATAAGCACATTTCTAACTTATCTTCATCATCCCAAGTGATCACATGTTCACTTGATTTCTGTTTACATCCGTATTCAACTTTCAACGCTACAAGTAGCGAGCCCTCTACTGGCGTGGGGGATATGTGCTTGAATTTCCCATAATGCTCCTACGCTGTGTGCTTTTACGCGGCTCTCGCGAGAATACGTTCTCTTCCCAGGCCGTCGTTGAATGAGGTAGGTAAGGAGAATGTGAGCAGTGTGGGTGAATTTTCTTTAAAATCGTGTTAAATGGCTATATAAGGTGTTCTTTTGCATTCAGATGTTATGATGGAACGCAGATGCGTTAGATTACTTTATTTATGTCAGTGGATGGCAATTCTACCACTTTAGGAGAATAGGAGAAGTATGGGAGCTGCTTACGAAGAGGTCTTGTGAAAAGTGCGCTACCAAGGCCCACGTAGATTTGGGGAGTCAAAATGCCCCAGTCTTAGTCGCTCACTTGACATGGCTTGCGGGTCAGTTATAATATCACTTTGTCTATATTTTGCTGCTTCGGGAGAGTCAAGCTTGTTAGCATTAGCAATTGTCAGAAGTAGTGCCTCTGAATGTACAGGAGTTCACTATGGACCGGCTAGCTTAACTAGCCTCCTCGCTAACTTGATAGCCATGTTTTCTACACGAGTACACGCCGAGTAACACCAGTGAAGTGAATCTCTGATCATTTACGAGGAGCTGGACGCATGTTGTAAATACGAATGTATTATGGTGTTGGAGCCCCGCTAGGTGCCATGCTCTACCAGTATAAAGTGGCAAGTAATGTAGGTAGTAGCCAAGTCGCCCAGCATGCTGTCATTGTCGGCTAATGTTAATATTAGCCAGCTAATGTTAGCGACTCATAGAATTGCAGTGATATGCCATACTTACATAGAATTACCAAGGCTAACTTGTTTTGTCTTCTCTTGCAGACATAGGCCATGTTCAGTTCTAGCGCGAAAATCGTGAAGCCAAATGGCGAGAAGCCAGACGAGTTCGAGTCTGGCATTTCCCAGGTGAGACCACTGTCTGTTGTACCTTGAATGTGGTATAGATATCATGGTGCCTGGACACAAACCTTATTGATGTGTTTGATATTTTCCTCCCTCTTCAGGCTCTGCTGGAGCTGGAGATGAACTCGGACCTGAAGGCACAGCTGCGGGAGCTCAACATCACCGCTGCTAAAGTAAGTTGCCCATCACCCCAGTCCATCCCAATGACCGACTTGACAAGGTCATCGTCATCTTATACAGCTAAGACCTATTGATCAGTTGTTGCTCAACTCAAGATATTTAGCAACTATTTGTACCGACGTGGATACCCTGTGAGGTTGCTCTCATATGGCTCTGTCCATGTGGCCTATGGGAGCGTAGCACTCTGGTGCTTTGACGTATATTCCCGTTCCACGACGTTGGATAACAAGTCAGTCCCCAGCCTTCAGGTTGGTGAGGACGGCGTTCTGTATATTCCTACATCTTCACCAGAGCCCTCTGGGCAGTTACTGGGGAGCTAAACCATGCAGTGCACAGCCCTTCTTAGCAGTCACTTTCAGTTGTAGCAATGAGCAGAAATGCCCAAGACTTATTTTGCCTGGAATGGTTCTCTTACAGGAAATTGAGGTGGGTGGCAGCAGGAAAGCCATCATTATCTTCGTGCCTGTGCCCCAGCTGAAGTCCTTCCAGAAGATTCAGGTGCGGCTTGTGCGCGAGCTGGAGAAGAAGTTCAGTGGCAAGCACGTGGTCTTCATCGCTCAGGTTAGTTCTGGGCCCTGAGCATCTGTGGGTCGTCAGCGCTGCTACCATGGCTGGACTTCTCAGTTAAAAGCATATGAGCTGTAGAACTGGTTTTGTTTACTTGGAAAGATATTTCAGGTTTTAAGTCATGATTTGATATTGTTGTGTTTTTAACTGTCAAAATTGGCTGATAATCTGCAGTAGTTGACATACCGACGTGGATACCCTGTGAGGTTGCTCTCATATGGCTCTGTCCATGTGGCGTATGGGAGCGTAGCACTCTGGTGCTGTGACGTATATTCCCGTTCCACGACGTTGGATATCAAGTTAGTCCCCAGCCTTCGGGCTGGTGAGGACGGCGTTCTGTATATTCCTACATCTTCACCAGAGCCCTCTGGGCAGTTACTGGGGAGCTAAACCATGCAGTGCACAATCATCAATATTTGACTGGTGTTCTGGACTGGGTTTTCCCAAAACCTTCTTGGTGCTTAGTACTTAAGGTATAGCACTTAGCATACATGAAGAACTACTTGGCACTAAGAGGGTTTTTTAGAAACCTAGTCCTGCTCTAAGCAGCTTTGTGTTGTAGAAATGTTTGCTAAAATGCTGTCCTCCATTGTATTACAGAGGAGAATTCTGCCCAAGCCCACAAGGAAAAGCCGCACAAAGAATAAGCAGAAGCGCCCAAGGAGGTGAGGATCATCTCAATATTGCCTGAATACTGCATAGTGTTGGTAATGCAGTTTTATTTCTTCCCAGGATGAGTTAGATTGCCTGCATGACTACATTTTTTTTAAGCTTTTTGTGACTTCTTTTGATTTCACCGACGTGGATACCCTGTGAGGTTGCTCTCATATGGCTCTGTCCATGTGGCGTATGGGAGCGTAGCACTCCGGTGCTGTGACGTATATTCCCGTTCCACGACGTTGGATAGCAAGTCAGTCCCCAGCCTTCGGGCTGGTGAGGACGGCGTTCTGTATATTCCTACATCTTCACCAGAGCCCTCTGGGCAGTTACTGGGGAGCTAAACCATGCAGTGCACAATTTATTTATTTTTTCTGACCATTATTGAAAGTGTCAGTGTCAACTTATGACGTATAGTTTGACATGCTGATCTTGTTCTAATGTTTGATTTGTTTGTTAGCCGTACCCTGACAGCTGTGCACGATGCCATCCTTGAGGACCTCGTCTTTCCCAGCGAGATTGTTGGCAAGAGGATCCGCGTGAAACTGGACAGCAGTCGGCTCATCAAGGTCCACCTCGACAAGGCACAGCAGAACAATGTTGAACACAAAGTGAGTAGATTGGATTTTTCACGTTCATCCAGCTTCAACCAACGTGGATACCCTGTGAGGTTGCTCTCACATGGCTCTGTCCGTGTGGCGTATGGGAGCGTAGCACTCCGGTGCTGTGACGTATATTCCCGTTCCACGACGTTGGATAGCAAGTCAGTCCCCGGCCTTCGGGCTGGTGAGGACTGCGTCCTGTATATTCCTACATCTTCACCAGAGCCCTCTGGGCAGTTACTGGGGAGCTAAACCATGCAGTGCACATGTTCTCAAATGTGTGGATATTGAAGTTATATCTTGAAATTTTTTGATTCCAAATATGCCCTATAAATTAAGTGGAGGGCAAAAGCTAAGTTGTCAGTATAGGTTTAGTTGACTAGTAAAGAAAGCGTTCTGCTCATCTTTGTCATGGAACTTCAAAGAACAAGGTGACCTTAAAAGTCCAGAGTGCTGCAGCATGAAATAAGGCTGTAAGGCTGCCATGCTCATATTTGAGAGGCGTCAGTCATGCTAGGATGCTACGCTCTGTACCTTCTGCGAATGGAGGCTTTCTCATGTGATGGACAGCTGTGGAAATGTACCCTGCCTTGAGATAAGGTTGGCTGCCTGTGGCTTGCTGTTCGGATGTGACATGGGTGTTGATACACAATTCCTGTGGGGCCTGTAAAAATGTGACATCAGTAGATCAGTTGGACTCAATTTGTTTTAAAGTTGAAGACTCATGGTTTACATCTAAAGTACCATTGTCACAGTACTGGGCAGTAACATGCAAACATTTTTAAAAAGTGAATGATTAGGGTTTTCACTTGTATTTAATCTTGCTTCAGTGGATAACCAAGACCTATAGTCACTGTCAGGCATTTGAACCAAGTCTTTGAGCCAGATCTGGCCGCTGGCCTTAGGGCTTAAGCCAGGCGACAGACCTAACCTCCCCTTGAAGTGATTTTTAGACTGTTTGCTAATGCACCTGTGTTTTTCTCTTCCAGGTGGAGACTTTCTCTGGTGTCTACAAGAAGCTCACAGGCAAAGACGTTGTATTTGAATTCCCTGAATTCCAACTGTAAATGTGCAGATGACAAAATAAATTTGTTTACTGTCACATGACATCCTGGCAGATTTTTTTCCCCGTTTTATTTTTGAGGTGAAGACTGTTATTAGCCATCATTAAAAAGCAATCACCGAACTGCAGCCAGCAATGCCTTTTGGGTTGAAAACGCTAAAAATTAACAATGAAATAGGATCACGAAAGTCCTTTCAACCCAGAATGCATTGCTGGCTGCAGCCAGTTTGGTAAAGTCAGGTAATGTCAGATACTAGATAGGTGGAGCTAAGATATTTTGTGACGGGCTACTTCCTGGAACCACGATTGCACCGGGGCGGGGCGGGGGGGGGGGGGGGGTCACTAATCCCCAGAGGCAGTCTGTTGCGTTGAGGTCTATGGCAGAACCCTAGAATTTCACAGAATATTTAAGTCTTATTTTTCTGAGCAACGGATGTACATTTTGGACACGGTGTAAACCCTCTTGCTAGCGCCGCCTGGTACTTCCACTGATTTACTACAGCCAAGCGCGTCATCGGAACTGATCCCCAACTTGCTCCCATAGACATGGACTACCATGCACCATCTTGCTCTGAGTATCCACCATCTTTGGTAGTGTCAAATTCACCTACTAGTCACTTACTATGGTGGAGTCTGGCTTGTTTGAATGTAGAAATGCTTATTTGGTTAGTGACCAAATGAAACGTGCCCTCTTTATGCAGGCATTCACAGCACAAGTCAAAAGTAACTGCGGTGAGTGTTGAAAAGGATTTTATATGCATTCCATATGAATAATCCCCTTCTCTGTGAAATGGATAGACAAATGGATGCATGTATTCCCTCCTCAAACCCCAAACCTGGTCTTTTTACTAATGCTATGGAAATCCAGATAAAGGACCAAATGAAAATAGTTTGGAAGGGTATCATGAGTGACACTACCCTCTCAATCCATAACAATTTCACATGTGATCAGTACACAGGAAAATGAGATGTGTAAATGACTGATTTCATTAGTTTTGACGTGACTATAGAATGAGTTTTAACACAGTCTCAATTGTGATGTAGTTTAATGGTTTTGTGAATAGGTACAGCAGTGAGTGGCTGAGTCCCATTGTCCTACCTAAGCCCTGAACCCTCATACTTAATTGCTATGAATCAGCCAGTCATGAGGCAGATCCATGAGTGAAGTCTTTGAGAGTTCAGGACATAGTGGGTACATTAAGATTCAGGCACTAGTCTGTTGTCACCTGCCAATCATAGAATCAAAGATACCAGATAGGCGGAGCCAAGATATTTTGTGACGAGCCACTTCCTGGAACCACAATTGCAGTGCAGAGGCACAATCTGTTGCACTGAGGTCTATGGCAGAGCACCAGAATTTCACAGACTAATTAAAAGTCTTATTTTTCTGAGCAATGGATGTACATTTTGGACATGGTATCATGATCTCCAAACCCTCTTGCCCATTTATGGAAAATGTCATGATAGTTTTCAACTTTTATTCAGGTGTGCACCAAGCTTATATCAGTGCACAGTACTATCTACTACTCGACAAGCTAGTGCCACCTAGTGCGTCCACTGATTTACTACAGCCAAGCACTTCATTGGAATTGATTGCCAACTTGCTCTGGTAGACATGAACTACCATGAACCATCTTGTTCTGAGTATCCACCATCTTTGGTAGAATGTCCAATGAGAATCATGGTAGGTGAGAATCATGAGTTCTCAGTTCAAGACCTATATTCCCCTGAAGGCAGGAAGGCCCTAGCAGGCCTAAGTAAAACATAAGAGCCAGGATATGCAATGTGAAGCTCTGGATGAAGGTCCACAATATAGTGACAATTTTTACAGCATGGCTTTGCTGTAAATCTGGATAGTGTGATCCCTTCCAAAATGTAATCATCTGTTCCTTGTCCTTGTACTTTTCAAGTTATTTAGCACACAAATTAACAGACAAACACCTGCAAAAACAACCTCCTTGGCAGAGGTACTGTAATAATAATGATCACTTCAGGCTAGATTATATTGTCTTACATTTGCATAATCAAAACATGCACTTACTGTAATTCATAGTAAATATTTAGGCACAGAATGCACCATGTGAGTAACATGCTGCCATTTTGAAATGAACTTTGGTCAGGTTCCACTTTTGGAACTTTGAGTTTGTAAACAGGACTGTCTGGTCCTGCTGTTATTCAGTATGAACAGAGCAAGCGCTCACAGGAGCTTGGTGCTCTGGACTTTTGAGGGTCGGTTTTGTTGAAAAGAAGCTGAGGACTGATCCTTGAAGTTGACTTGTGCCTTTTGATCTATAATCTGACATTTCACTTATCATGGCTACCAGGACAGTGCAGCAGGCATCCTCCGGCCTCCCAGACTTCCTGCAATTCAATGACTTGGCCAGTGCAACTGCTGGAGGAAAGGTGAGAGATAAACATTAGACTACTGAATTCAAGTTTTATTGGAGGGATGAACATGGAATCAGTGCAAGTTACAGTATGGCACTATTTATGGGTGGCTGGAGTAAAGGTCTGGCTGATTTGCAGTTTGTTGTCTTAGGTCATATTTGCCACAGATGAGTGGTTTGCCCCTGCTCAAAACCTGTTGAAGGTGAGCCTTTTTTTCACTGAATTTAGTAGGTGGCATGCACTTGCCTTACACATAAAATTGTATGTCAACATGACTGTGTTTGACAGAGAGAGGCCCCTGAGTTTATAGCATCTGCATTTACTGAGTTTGGAAAATGGATGGATGGTTGGGAATCCAGACGAAAGAGAATTCCAGGTAAAATCAAAAACTGGGCACAATGAATTGTATTTTGTAAAAAAAAAAAAAAAAAAAGAAAGAAAGAAATACAATGAACTGATGTAAAATAATGGTAATAAAAAAATGAATAAGATAGAAATGTACATTGTAAGACCTACATTCTTGGTTGAAATTCTGTAGACTGCCCTGAAACCTCATTTGGTTTTTTGTCAACTCCCAACAGGACATGACTGGTGCATCATAGAGCTGGGGGTGCCGGGGGTGGTGCACGGCCTTGACATCGACACCTCGTTCTTCACAGGGAACTATGCCCCCTCCGCGTCTGTGCAGGTTGCATGCTTGGGTAAATACTGAGGCTCTGACGACTGCCTGCTCTCACAATGCCGGCTGGCTTTGAACATGCTGTATGTGTTTCAGTGTGTGGAACAGAACGTTTAAATGTTTCTCAGTCCACATTCACACTCATCTATTATCATACATCGAAATAACATACGTACATTGAAATAACATATGTAGTGTGATGGGTCTATGTTTTTATATTTTTGCATCTGTAATTAAGTTGTATGTAAATTTAGTAATATATTGTACGTAGGCCTAAATTCTCAATCTGCTGTATCTAAAAGGAATGCAGTGTAATCATTTTAATAGGTTTTGGCACCAATGACACCATCATGAGCTGCTGTAGATGAGACGTTTAGTGTGATAAATGTGACTGATGATGGGAGTCATTATGGTGTGGTTGACACACTCTCCTCCCTGGGCTATGCAGAGAGGCCCCCTGCACTGTGTCTGGAGGGAGACCGCACTGGGATGGCTGCCTGCGAGGAACAGCTAAGACTCGCTGCTGAGGTTAGACTCAGAAATCTACCCAACAAACCAATCCCCTGTCTTTAGCTTTGCACTGGTTGTGTGATTGTGAGATTCTGTCTGATAATACTGCTCCTCAAACACTGGTACTCTTTATCTTAACAAAGAATTGAGAGTAATACATAGGATGTGGTCTTTTCATTATTGGTTTCAGTTCCTGTGACACAAAGCAGGCAAATACTTTGGACAAAGATCCTTAATGACTGTGCATCAGCCCTCTCTTCTTCCAAATAATCATACAGTTTTACAGCCAGTGGGTACATTTGTGATTGACAGCTACATTCTGAGAACTGGGAGGAGCTTGTTCCAGTGACGAAGCTGAAACCAGGATATGCTGATTCCTGTCACAACTACTTCCATGTGAATTCATCTCAAAGGGTCACGCACATCCGACTCAATATGTACCCAGGTATCACATTCCCTCACAATACGCTCAAATTATCCATAGTGATGGTCAACATTAAACTTGTGGCAAGTTGTACTACACCAACTCTACAATTATGTCCATAACTTTACTCTTATTCACCTGCTAAATGCTTGTGTGTTTGTGTTTGGAGACGGGGGTATCGCTAGACTGAGAGTGTATGGCGTAGGGCAGAGGGACTGGTCCACTGTGGCATCTACAGAGGAGGTGGACCTGGTGGCACTGGTCAATGGAGGGGTGTGTCTAGGCTACACCGATGCCCACTTTGGTCACCCACGCAACATGATTGGTAAATTGGTTTAATGCTACTGTTAAATTAGCTTATTTCTCATTTATACATTTTCAAGTTCTAGCCTTTGCTTTCTAGCCTGAGTAAAGGTGTGTGTTTAAAAACAAAAACAGTGGCGGAAAAAATGTCTATTCTGCATGTTCTGTTTGTTTGTAATATAGAATATTATTTTTGTATTGTATGTTGCTTTGGATAAAAGCGTCAAACAATGAACATAAATTAGTGTTTGAAACAGGTGGAGTGTTCGTTTTTTCCCAAGGTCCTGTGTCCCTTAGAAAAAGAAATTAAATTGGGTTCAGGTCAAATTTGACTCTTCTGTTAATATATTGTATAAATAAGATAAGATAGACCCTTTAATGTCTCACAATGGAAAAATTAGCAAAACTTGTTTTGTATTTGTTATTAAAACCGTTTTTATTATTAACGGCCCTCTTGGAAAACTGCTGGCGGGGTAAAGATTAAAGGGGACTTTTGGTGCCCTACAGGTTTAGGCCGGGCTCCTAATATGGGGGATGGGTGGGAGACTGCAAGGCGGCTGGACAGACCTGCGGTGCTCAGGGTGAGCAAGCTCTATGTCATTCTGTTGATTGGCATCTGCCTTTCTATTGGCTAGACCAGATGCCATGATCTGAAATTGATCAGATTGAGGGCATAGTATCTGAAATGCTGAAGTCTGCTCTCTACTAGTCATGTCTGTTGATAGAGGACAGTGAAACAGTGTTAACCCTTGAGTGCCCTTTCCACAGATGGATGAGCAGGGCATCCTCCAGGTACCTGGGTCTGAGTGGGCCGTCTTTAGACTGGGCCATCCTGGAGTCATCCACAACATTGAGATCGACACTAACCACTTCAAAGGTAACGAGCAGCAGTGTGCAAGTTCAAGCTTCAAGTGAACTAGGTCTTGGTTCAGTTCACATACAGAAAGAAAAGAAATTCAGTTCATACAGAAAAAAAAGAATAAATTCACATTCATAGTTCACCATTTCAATTGAGCACTAGTTTACATTCAGTTCATTTTAAAATTCAAAAAACACTGTAAATAATTATTTCTGTGCGTACATTTTAAATACATCCATCTTTTAAACAACTGTACATTACTACAACTACAAGTTCTTTAGTATAAATATGCTAAGTTCAGTCCACAGTTCATAGAAAAATGAACTTGTTCAATGGACACTGGTCATGAGTATTCAGTAAGAGGAGACCTCACTACCTGACTGTCATGCACTGACAGATCATGTACTGACATTACAGGTGACATTGATTGATGGCTGGTGTTAACGCGTCCACACAAACACACACATGCAATATCCTGTGTGTGAGATCAGGTTTCATCCTAAAGCTTAACTGCCTTGTTGCATTATTCTGTCTTATCCTTGCATTTTGATTGGCTGCAGGTAACTTCCCAGACTCCTGCAGGTTAGAGGTGTGCCGTTTGACAAGTGATGAGGAACAGCAGTGCGTTAGCAGCAAGTGGAGTAGGGAGCCCCCTGGTGGATGGAGAGTTCTATTGCCTCCACAGAAGGTGGGAAAAAAAACAGCAAAAGTATTACCTCCTGATTTTCAGTCAGTGACACCAAATGTTAAAGTAGCATTTAATGCATGCAATTAGTTTTTTTAATAAGAACTTTTTTTTTTTCTTTTTTTCACACAATCTATTCGAAGTGTTTGAATAAAGAGAGGAATCCAAGGCTTCTGCCTAAAAGTTTATTTCATATAGAAATGGGTTGAAATGGGTCTATTGAAAGTGTAACCAGTGTAACCTCTCTTCCTCAGCTCCAGGCCCATCACAGACACATGTACTCTGGGGAGAGAGTGATGCGCTGTGGGACAGTCACTCATGTGCGTCTGGTCATTGCCCCAGATGGCGGGGTCAGCAGGCTTAGGTTGAGGGGTAACATCACCTCTGACCTCTCTGCCCATTCTCTAGGACCCCACAAACTCATCTCCAAACTGTGATTCAAGAATGCATAATGCGCCATGCAAATAAAGACCTTTAAAGTACTTATAGCTGTTGTGTGTTATGCTTGGGAAATTGGGAAATATGTCGGGAACACTGTTTAACAACCACAGAGACAGACAGAGATGGAAAAGATTTCTGGAGAAAGAGTGTTCAAGGATCAAGGAGTTTATTTGTTACATACATTAAAATACTAATATAAGGCATGTAGTGAGAGTCCATTAAATAAATATGGCCTAGCATCAAATATGTGCATGAAATGGAAAACTATACGATACCCAAAATGTTGACGAAAATGCAATATTTATTTCTCACTAATGGCCACCCCACACTACAAGAGAATCTTAACGATTTTTGTCCCGAGTTGCCACTTGCGAGAATCGGAGGTGGCGTTACCATGGCAGCTTGGTCGGGGCCGAGAAACGGGCCCGA
>JAVQKI010352454.1:0-13293 GCA_036025975.1 Nematalosa erebi
TTACTTAATTTACAACTATGACGAGAACAGACATCTGTGTCCTACAAATATTAGCAGCTGTGGCACATTTGTCATACCACTACTTTACGAAAGAGTACCAGTCTATGAGCGCGAAATTAGGAAAAATAACAACTTTCCATTACAAAGTTCATCTTCTTCGTCTACACATGATTCAACGGCGTAGTGTTTCCTTCTTGAACAGGCTACCTTAGAATATCAATTACCTGCACTGTCAAAGGGGCAGATTGTTCACGTGGGAGGGCGCCGTCACTCATGGATATCACAATCGCGGAATCTCTGTATTCTGTCGGACGGAGTCGTTTGGCTACCGCCTGTCCGGTACCATCCAAGAAAGGTAAAGAGGGTGGACGGGTCTTCGTTTTATGATTTGTTAAGTCCATGATAACCATCAAATCCATAAGAGTTGCAGTCGGCTCAGAGACAGATCAGTTTCCTCGTTTAAATTATTGCCTCGCCATCCGTCGTTATACCAGCGACAGTGGCTACAAAATGGGATTGATAAGATAAACTAAAACGGGGTTGTTACACCGAAATGTTATCCAGTGTGAACCACCCTTTCATCTAACCTTATCGGCTTCAGAGAGCCTGCCCGAGGAAATTCAGTTTTTCGAAATGAATGTTACGGAAAGGTATCACAAAAGTCCTGTCCCATGTTACCACTCTTTGTTTAAAAATCCGTCATCTGCTCTCATTACGCACGCGTCTAATACCTATCTACAGTTGTGGTTCTTCATCGTGAGTTCGTTGTTTCACCTCCAGCTCTCAAGCGCTTTCCTCTGTCTAACGCACAGGAACAGCTTCAGGTGAAGATCCACACTTTCGAGTAGAGCACATCAGAAGGCGTGCACATTTCCCAGCACAATGAATGGAGCATATTTCAAATGATTGCCCGGGGTGTTTGCCACATATTGTCAGCGTTTAAGGCAATGCGGCAAAACTGTAGTTGTGTGGAGGGAATAACATTACAAGTATTTAAGCCATAGTACATAGTGGATATAAAACTGTAGGGTACATTGCAGACTGATAGTAACTTTGTGAATAAAACCCACCTCCTGTTGCTAATCCAAAAACCTCAACATTATCCAAATATCCCCAGGGCACCAGTGACCTTCTCTACACAGCAAACCCATTTTCCTTTTGCTTTCTACACACGCTTGGACAGAGTATGCAGACAGGCATTTTGTTTCTAGAAAATAGCCATTGTCACAGTGTAATGTCTGCTAATAATTATTCAAAGGCTTATATTGCATAATAAGGCCCACACAATGATTTTAAAAGCTGAATGTAGTTGAAATAGATCAAATGTTATATGGTTTATCACCATGTGTTCTAATCAAGTTAAATGATTATATGTACTATTGCTGATTTTGCGCAAGTATGGGCAATACAGCTCTTATCACCATTATCCCATAGCACTTTTCCACAAAATGCTGCCTTCAGAAAAACTGAACATTTGGTGTCCTTGTATCTTCAATTAAATATCCTGCAGTAAAAAGTGCATAATATGAGAAACCAAGGATAAACTGTGTCAGTGTCTTTATGAGATACATGTAGGCGTAACCTGTTCTTGGAGAATGTGCTGGTGAAAGAAACTCTAAACCTAGCATCCCCAGGACTAACCCAGGAATATAGACTAGTCAAACTCCCACTGCCTTCCTCTCCCCTCAAACATCTAAGAGTAAAAGCACCCATGAGCTCAGAAGAGGGCTGTGAATAAATTATTACAGTGTGTGTGTGTGTGTGTGTGTGTGTCAAAAGCACCCTGGCTTTTTAAAAGCATCCATGTTTCATTTCGAAGTTGGAGGTGTCGTTTTCACACCTAGATACTCAATTAGCAATTAAGCCTGCCTTTGAGTGCTGGTCTTCGTGGTGGTTGTGGTGGTGAGCAATCCCGGCCTGATTTGCATGCCGTTTGTGCCTGTGCTGATAAGAGCTGAGGCAGAATCCATGCATAGTTTTAAAAATTCAACTCCAGGATCAGTGGCAGGAGCCAGGGGGCCCGCAGGGCGCCGCGCCGCTCTTCAAAAGGGGGGACCTGTGTGAGGCAGATGGAGGAGTGCGTGGGATCACACTCCGAATGCAGGTAATTTGTTCCCTGACTAATTTGCGGAGAGATGGTGTGCGCTTGTGAGTGAGTGAGTGAGTGAGCAGGCGAGCAAGTGAGTGAGTTAGTGTCTGTGTGGGTATCCATGTGTCTGTGTTTGAATGTGTGACTGCATCCAGCCAGTAAAAGTGGGAAGGAAGATGGTGTAAAAAATAGAAAGCGAACAAACTGCACTATGAAATGGGCCACCCTAAAAGGCTTGTCATCTGCAGGCAGGGGGCTAATGTGCCAAGGCAGCAGGCGTCATGACCGTCATCATTAAGGTGTGTGTGTGTGGGGGCAGTGTCTGAGAGAAGGCCCCTGCGGCTGCACCAGTGCAACACACAACAGACATTAAAATACCAACCTTAATATAAATCTACAGTATATAGATTTTTTTTAAATCAAGGACTTGATTTAAGGCATTGTATGACACTCTCCTCCGAAACCTCAAGTTTGTTGAAATACAATCACACTTGATTTGTCTGGACATTCATCCCACAATATTTAAGAAAGTTTGGCTTTACTGTATGATTAAGCCTCTACATATTATCACTGTTTTATATAGGGATCAAAATTACAGTATGTGTGAGTGTTTCAAACACCAGCTCAATTTGCACTAACCTGTTGCAGTTTATGCCATGCACTATGCTGAAAACTACAGTAAGCTTGTAGGTCTGAAGTTACTGACCATCATCTGTTCCCAAACAAAATATAAGTCAAGACCAGCATGTTTACTTAAGTCAGGCAAAACATGCCACCCACACAAATGACTAATCTTCATTTGATTGTGCTGACCATGTCCCTGTCAGAATATTCCAACACATCTGGACCTAGTTTAGACTTGACTCATTTCCTGTGCTATGCTGTGATTGTAGATGTTTTTGAACTAAATTTAAACGGATGTCTACTTTGCACCATGCCTCTATTTGTGTGTCATTAAATCAATGCAAAATACATGACCCAGCGTTTTATTGTGTATCACTTAACCTTCATAATGGATACCTGAAAGCTTTGGGCCCTTAGTGTATGAACCTCTTCCTACACCTTGAAGAAAGAGTGGCCAACAAATTACACATATTTTACCATCCAACATGCTGACAACAGTTTCTGATTCTAACTAGGAATTGAGTCAATTACCAAAGTCTGACCTGTAAGGAACACTATGGATGAAACAGCGATATATTTTCATATGAAAGCCTTAGGGATGGCGTGGAGGTGCACTGTTAGCCCAGTAGTCATTTTGTAGCACCATTGTGTAGCTAAAAATGTTCCCTCTCGAGTTGAGGTTCTTGACGCATCCCTGTATCTTCAATGTAACGTGTCCCGAGCTGCACTACACAAATGTGAGCCACTAGAAGTTAACGTGTGCATTTATCACCATAGTAAAGTCCGCAGCTACTCATTCTGGTTCTAGGTGCTCGTTAATCCTATTTATCAGTGAGAAAGGTGGTTGACTAAACTCAGCCTACTAATGTTAACTTCGAAAGCAGTGAATAACTTCGAAATCTCCTTATAATAAATGCTTGAAATGTCAAAAATGTAACAACTTAGAGCAGAAATACTCTAGTAAGCCATGGTGCCCTATAGCACTGTGGGATTTTCATCACTGGTTGTACATTAATTCGTACAGTGAAAGGTAACCAACAGTGTGGTGAGGTGTATTCGATTGGAACGCAATAAAAGCCCAGGTGGAGGGTGGCACTAGTGGGTTAAGTAGCCTATCTGTCACAGTACCTTGTGCCAAAGAGTTTCCCTGTCGCGACGGACTCAGACGCAAAAGGGCATTTACAAGACAGGAGAAGTCACATTGGATTTTACTACAAATACACAAGTAAATTAACACAAATCACGCTTTAACTCTAATTGTCCAACTTTTAAATGAATTATGTCCAAATATGCTCCATGCCATGGCAGACTTCTGATAGACCGATCGTTTGCAGTGCCGCGTCTGGGTCTTGAGTGGCTGATGTATAACGAGGTTTAAACACCAAACGGTGAACAACAGAAAGCAACATTTCATTTGCAATTTGCAGTGGGGTCTCGTTACAAAATGACGGTGAGTACAAAGAGATGATTCATGAAATTGGCACTGACGTGTGTAGAATAGGTACCTCCTGTCTTACAAAATAAGAAAACCCCTCCGGCAAATTACTCCACAATGGCGTCTTTCATTAGCGGATCTGGGGCACTCAGGAAATGGAACTGGTTTAAAACAGCCAGGAACTAAAAAGAACCTCATTCGAAATGTGTAGATGTGATGTGTAAAAACCCATCACAAACAGACGCGGAACCGCTGTTAATGAGTTCCACGGAGCTTTAGCAACACGCCAGAAGCGTGACGATGGCTAGCTTACATTTTTCTCCGTGAAGGTCGAGGAAAGAAACGTGACGATTCAAGAGATCATACATTTGAGTAGCGACATGGACTCGAAATACAGATTTAGAAGAAAACACCGAACAATATCCAGGAAGTGGTTAAATATTTTTGTTGGAACTGTGGCGCTCATCGCCTGGCACATGCGTAAAAGCGACTGCGCCCTCAATGTCCCAGTCAAACCAAGCGTCGGAAATAATAGCAAAGCAAATAAATCCGCGCTTACCTGAAACATTGATGAACATAAAGTTGCTTTTTGGGAACCAATTCCTTCCGATTTCGCTGGCGATCTGCTTCCCTTGCTACACCAGAGAGAAATGCAATAGCTTGGCTAAGGTAGACAGAACAAAATACAGAGAATACTTGCTTCAGGGCTTCGAAACCCCTCAAGGCAAAGATCAGGATACAATTAGCTCATGTCTCTAGCCCAGTCTAAACCAATCTGCAAAATAAAACTCCCGGTGAAAGAACATCGGGCAGCGTATCGGCCTACAAACTACACACACATATATATATTTGTAATCATAAAATTGTGTAAAGATCCAGATATTTTTTCGGCACAAAGAGCCTCACTGCTTCCAACTTCTGCATTGCACTCCCCCACAGAAAAGCTGATTTTAATCGTTATGATTAGTTTTGATGTAACGTTCCCGCGGGCAATTTCTGCAAATGGATGGAGTGTTTCTTTGCCAAAAAGGAAAAGCAGCAGATGATGATAATTATATAGAATGTTGGTTAGGTCTGGTCTTTTTTTTTTTTTTTTTTTTTTACTTTCAGAGTCCAAAGTGTTAGTGTATGTTCACGCAACAAGCACATCAGGATATCCTAGAACTTGTTGATTTCAATCAACTTCTTTAATCAATGGATGTATGCTTAAAGGAAAAATGACACTTATTTTTCTCTCCTACTTTCCCTCTCCTCCCTGTGGCCAGCCTCCAGAATGACGTTGTTATATAAATAAGCACTTGCAGCCTGGTTTGCCCCAATCAAGTCTGAATCAGCGCCCGGGGCAGATACGAGAGCTCATTTCAAATGTTCAACCATGCATAATTTCAAGAAAATTGAGGCGCTTCCCTCCCAAGCTTTTAGTTTCAAACTGCGGGATAGTGATAGCAAAGGGCACAGAGCAGTACAATCGGTACATTTTACAAGAAGGAAAATGCTATGCATTCCAAATAAACCAGTGTCATAAGATGTTCATGATGTGTTATTTGAGTGATATATCGAAACATATAGGCTGTTTACAGATAGGCTGAGTTATATCACCTTATTAAAACTGTATAGGGTACACACTGTCATAAAAGATTGATTAATTTCCATGTTTCCTCCCATGCTAAAACATACTGGTCATCTATTGAACATGTAGTACACCTCTCGCCATCATTTCCTCTTTCGCCCCCTGTCTGCCGTAAGTTGCAACTGGCCAAATAGGTGTTCTGAATGATTGAAAAAGGTGGGAAACACTGATCTATAACCTTCTCTGCCTCCTGTTGATCACTTGTTATGCTGATGTGTATAATGAGTCAACAAAATCAAAATGTAAGAATATGTATACGCACATGCAATACTTTTCCCCCTTGCAGTCCCTTTCATAGGTTCCACTGGGTGTATTTTAAAACGAATGAGTGGCAAAGCATCATATCTACCCCCTGGTAACTGTTTCTTTATGAGATGCCATTGTATTTAATTCTTTTAATAGAGGTTTATAACTGAAGGAAGATATTCAACTTCAAACCTTGGACTAAATGAAAATAGAAGTAGCATTTCTTCATCTAGTTTCTGTTTACTGACTAGAAATGAGAGTATTAATAAATAGTTTTCCCACACATTGAACTGTGGTTCTTTGGGCATATCAGTAATTGCTGCTGGGGAAACCAAAGTGCAGTCCAGGAAACCAGTGGGGCTGAGGAGTGGAGGGTTGTGCGGTAGAGAGTGGGTGGGGAGGCTAACATTGTGCTTTTTGACCACCGTCCCAGAGGAAAACAAACAGAGGATTAAAGAGTTTGGATGGAGTTATTTGCCCCCAAGGGTTAAGAAACTAAAACACAAACACCCAGACCCTTTCTGCTCTGTTTCCCTCTGCCCTGCACTATACAGTATATCTCTCCCATCAGGCAAAGTCATTGTAGCACAATGTAAGCACAACCCAGGGCCGCTGCTTGTCCTGCGTCATTCGTCTTCTACACAGGTTGAAACAATGCATTAAAGGCAACACTGAGCACTGAAGAAGACAAGCTTTTTAGTTTTGCAATAGTATCCATCACTGATTTTGAATTAATTAATTTAAGTTTTAGGTCGAGGTTTTAGGACGACAGAATGTTTACAAGAAGAAATCTGATTGTTTTCAGATTGTGAACAAAAGGGTGTGTTTTTCTTGGAATCAAACTTGGCTGCCGTGGCAACAACGGCAGGAGGACTCTGACAGAGGAGAGTTTTGGTGAACAAATTACTCAAATGACTTGCAGATGTGGAATGCCCTTAACAGAAATGGCTTGGCTGCAGGCATGGATGACATCATGCCAGCAGTCATGAACTTGAACACATAGTATGAAGCACAACCTGTAGGCTTGTCCCCCTATCAGGCTCGACTCGACTTAAAAAGACACCAGAACAGCATCACCAGTGTGATAGCGAAGTTGAATGATTCAGTGGGTGGGTGTAAAAGGTGTGGTCGCTCCGAGTCGTTAAGATGCAGATCTGCAGGGACTCCCCAGCAGTCTGATAAACAGTAAAGTTTGTGGAAGAGTGACACATAGTATATGTTTTATTTCATTGTTATTTTAACAGGACGTGGCAAGATTTTGTAAATAGCCTTAACCTTTGTCGTAACTTTTGTGGTCAATGATTTAAAGGCAGGGTATGAGAGATTTTTCTGAAGCAATTTTTTGCAGAATAACTTGACTTTGTTCACACTTTCCTTTTCAATTGTGTATTTTAAAACTTAAGCTTGCTTGTGTTTTCAAGGATCAAAGTGTTGAATTTTTAATGATTAAATGATTTTACTGCCCAAGTTAGATAACAATTATGCGTAAGGTGATGCCCTGAAAAATGTCAGCCATTGGCCACAACCAGACTAAACTAAAATTGTAATCCATTTAAAAAAAAAAAGTGGGTCAGGTGGGAACAGCCTCATGCCAACACACTCCCTTGTTGTGGAAGAGGTAGTGACATTGCAATCAAAACTGAGAGAGTATAAAATGGAGGGTGGTGTATATGTGTGTGTGTGTGTAAGAGAGAGTGTGTGCACGTTTGTGTGTGTTTCATTGGGGGTGTAGGGTAATGCTGGGAGGCTCCAATAAAATGTAATCCTATTATATGCTCCCCTCTAGAGGGCAACAATAATAAAGGTTTCCCTAATAACACGCACAGGCCAGCCCCAAATGGAAAAAAAAGCTCTTCTCTGGATAAGTCCCGTGGCCACAGATGTAAATACGCACTGTCTCATTAGCCTTCCTGCAGTGGACTGTGCACTACGCCACTGAGCTTTGCAGTGGAGGAGCAACAGTTAAGGGATACAAATGAGCCCCATCAAAAAAGGGGAGTAGAAGCTAATTCACATTGCTTCAGTCTAAGCATCCTTCAGTCCCAATTGTGTGTGTGTGTTTGTGTGTGTGTGTGTGTGTGTGTGTATGAGTGTACGAGAGAGAGAGAGAGCGAGGGGAGGAGGGGGAGGAGGAAGGGGTTGGGGGCCGGAGGAGGAAAGAGAGGGGAAGCGAGGGAGTATGCTGGTAGGCCCCTGAGGAGGCCAATCAGGGCCTCTCCGCCCCCATCCTGTCTGCGCTCCCCAGCAGACTCAGGTGTGCCATGCGTCGGGTAATAATGCCTAAACTTATTTATGCACTGTTGATCAGGTTGTTGGGGAGCACACTAGCACTTACAAATGAATCTCCTCTAAAGGAAAATGAGAAGGAGCATCTTGAAGACAGAAAGCACGGAAACAAAGGAATGGTGTTGTTTTGGGTTGTGAAGTAAAACTGTTATTTGCAAAGATGAAGAGAAGAAAAACCGAGTAGGCAAGCTCTCATACTCTCAAACTTCAGCTGACATTTGTTCAAGTACACGACAAAATGTTTTGTAAATAATTTTGAAGCTGCAACATTACTGATTGTCAGAGGATTTGATTATGCACTGTTTGATTGGTCCATAGGAAACTATGGCTGCCACAGCACCATTAGTATTATGTAGATCATTAAAACTCTTCTGCAAAATGATTCACAGCATCAGTCCTTTGTTAGGAAATGAAAATTGTCTGAACGTGACTATTTCCTTGACAGCAATAAGTCTACCCTCTCACAAACCTCTCCATCTCATAATGATGAAATGCCATCCTGCCACTGGAACATTCTGGAACATTACGGTATTTATCACTCGTGACGGGATGAGAGCAGGGTTTCGGTGTCATTCTCCAGACATACAACTGTCATTCCTGATGGTGAGTTATTAAGTGAGCTACTCTAACAGCATTATGAGGCCTCAGAATAATAAAGCCTTATTTGTCGTATTGTGCCTCTGACTGAGGTGTGTTTGTGTGTGTGTGTGTGTGTGTGTGTGAGTGAGTGTTTATGTTTGTGCCTGTCTGCCTGAGTGAGAGAGAGAGAGAGGAGGAGGAGAGAGAAAAGAAGATGGAGAATGTCGCATTCCTTCCTGTTCCTCTACCACCCGCTAACCCCAGAGCTGCAGACTCAGGGCGGTTTGCAGAATCAAACAATTTCACGCAGCTACTGGAGGAGGAAATGAACTGAGCCCAGAGCAATAATAAAATTATACAAATGTTATTACAGACTTGCCTGCTACTGTCCTACTTTAATTCAAATTTGGACACTCCAGGCACCGCTGGTGGCAGAGACCTTCCTGAATAAATCAACATTAGCTTACGTCTAAATTATTAAGGAAGTAGGAGACTTTCTTGTTTATAGTATGAATTATTAACCAAGTGTTTAACTGTGTTATTTTCATGAATCCCTAAATATTAATTGCTAATGATCTTAAAGGTGTGTGTTTTATCTTTTGCCCTTCAACATTCATACTGCCGGAAGATGCTTTTCAACCCCAAGTTTGAGTGGTTAAGGGAACGTGCAAATGCCATGTATGAAATGTGTAAAGTAATGAATATTGAATGTCTATGCATTCCATGAGAGAAAAAGAAGGTAGTTTAAATTGTAGAATGTAAGGTATTCATAATAGATGCAGTTTATCATAGAAAATCATATTCCTTGCAGCTTTTTTTCCATAGGAATTCCAATGTTATGGTTTTGTGGAATTTTTATTGATTTGTTTGAAAGATTTTCTCAAGATTATGTGTCCTATGAGAAGGTTACTCTAGAACAGTGGTTGTCAAACTGGGGTATGAGTTCCCCTGGGGGTACTTAAATCAATTCTAGGGAGTATGCAAAATAGGTCTGTGAATGGGTTTTCAGCTCTCAGCCCAGCATATAGATATGGAAAAGGATCTTACACTCAGACTACCCCCAATACAACCCCATTGCTTCTACATTGTTGTTTGCCATGTGATACAGTATGTGTTTTGTGTAGCATTTTGTTTATTTGAGCGAAACTGGTCTGTGAAGCAGGGGGTAGCCTGCTTTGTACTCAGGGTACTCGATAGGGCTCAGAGTGTCACATGGGGTGCACAACAGTTAAAAGTTTGGGAACCACTACTCTAGATCACCAAGTAAAACACTGCATCAATACTTATAGGCTATCAGAAACTGAAATCAGACAAAAAAAAAAAATCTATTCAATCAATAGAAACAAAAATCAGTATGGCTTTAAGTATGTGGGAGTATTTACAAGGCTATTCTTTTAAGAGTTTTCATTATTTTGGCTTTTTTGTATTGTTTTTTGCAACAGTTTGGTTTTCACATGTAAAGACATTTAGTGTATCCTTTGTTTGTCTCCGCTGGTATGTGTGATTGGAGCTTTTGGCTGTACAAAGTGAGGTTACTGGCCAGGTGTAAAGTGTATGATATTTCAGGGAATTTTGGGGTATGTCCATGTTAATTGTGAGTTCATTTTTACTACTTGGAAAAATAACTGATCATACTAGGCATAAAGTTCAAAATACAAATACAAATAACATTCATTATTAAACCACTCACAGTGGCACTTCCAATTCCCTATTAGACCAATAAGTGCTTATACTGTGGTGTGTTGGTATTTGGCATTACCAAGGCTTGCTTTGCTGAACAAAAGTTAAATACTTTCACTTTAGACCAGGTTTTCGATGACCAGTGTCCTTATCATTTTCATTTAAGTCAGAATAGCAGTGTGTGGGTAATGCACGGTTGCAACATGGATGTTCAAGTTGATAGACTATTCAGACGTGTACACTGGATGGGAAGATCACAACTACATTGTTCACAGTTACACAGTTGCATGCACAATGTGGGTTTATTTCAGAGATCAGCATTTCGTCATAAAGTTTTCAGCACAAGATTAGTAATAAACAATCCCAGATTTAAAGCTTTAGACATTTTTTTCTTAAATGTACTCCTGCACTGTAAGTCCTCTATCTTGCATTTACTGTTTGTGCCCATATACTCCATGAGACAGCTCACTGAGGCTTAAATTATTGTTTCCAATCCAGTGTGATTGAAAAGAGGGTTATCGAGGAAGGGAAATAATCTAAATAATAATACAAGATTCTCATGCTAGGTAGTATTTGCTGTGGGCTAGCTACTGCAGCTAGATCGTTTTGCATACAAATAGACAGACAGACAGACAGACACAGTGGGTAAATATATAGATTGTAAATAGCAATGAAACTAAATTTAAGGTCCCTCCTTGACGTATAGGCTGTTTACATCTACTTAACTTACCTACCCCAGTTGAACCTGTCCTGTACAGTATTTCAGAGCAGTGTCATCACCCTTCATGTCTCACTTATAAAAACTTTTCAAATGAGACATGGCCTGTCTGACAGACAGCTCCACTGTTGATCTACGTCCGTAAAGCACAGCTCTGGGGATATGACCTCCATTCGCACCTGTGCTGCTGGTGACATTGATACGGTAGACCAGCCAAGCTGCATGGATTTGCTTTCAATTGGAGACATCTTAATCGGGGACATGACCTTGTCAGGAGATACCCAAGATGCTCCCAAGATATTGCATATGGTTGAAGTTGAGATGAGTTTGGGATATGTCTCCGAGGGTATGGGCCTACTAAAGTAATGTCCTTAAGCATGACAAGATTTCATATTGTTATTGATGATCTAGGTATAATAATAAATAAATATAAGTTTTTATAGCTATCCATCTACATGTAGACAAGGTCTAAGTGATTTCATTCTCTGTTGAGGCTAAAATGCTAGGCATTCAACTGATATCCCGTGATATGCCCTCATGTTCCACATAATGAACTGCAAAAAGTGTCTTTGGCCTGGTTCCTAGAACCGGAAGTAGACAAGGCAGGCAAAGCTTGTAATGTTTTATTTGGTCCTTAGTTCAAATGCAGAGTAAGTCATGTTGGACAAATATGTCTGCTTAGAAATTCAAACATAAGTACAAACATCATACATTAACAACCAAATTTCATCCAGCATCACTGACTGGCTGCACCTCTTGTGGAAGACTCTAGTTGCACTTGCAGTCATGCCCTCTTTAAATCAGTCAGTCATTTATAGGAATGAATAGGAGTGAATAACAGGACTGTGCTTGGAGTTGATTTTCTTCAGTGAATTATATCAGTGGTTGACACCCTTCCACCCCCCACCCCCGCACTTTGGTTCAGAAAAGAGTATTCCAAACAGTAATGAGAAGAAGCACTCCAGAGTGTAAAATAAAGCTTCAGCATCGTAAAACAGAATGATACTGCTTATTCAGGGAGCAGTTCCACCTTCCAGCTGTGTAGCTGATGTACTGTCTGATCAGTTCACTGGTTGGTCATTTATTTGTTTGGAGCAAGTACTGGAGCAAGTGCTTCTCACATCTGACACACCACAAATGACCAAATGATCAGGGACAGAATTTCAAATGTGGGCTTTGTTCATGTCAATGTCATGTGAAGGACATTCCTGGAGGCACGTCTAGACATCTTAAACAAAGTTGAATTGCTGATCTGCTCTAACGGTACGGCAGTGGTGCTTCAGAGGAACCTTTTCTTGCTGACAGTCACACATTGCGTTAATAACATACAGAAAGTGTCCAGAAAAAAAAATACATAACAACTTCATGTGTTGACAAGAGATTAAGGTATGATTCAGATCTGAATAACCAGTGATTCTCCCAGACTCAGGAGGTGGAAATAAAATTGAAGATTAAAATTGGATAAGATACGGCGCTTACAGTATAGAGACTCATGAATGTAAGATGAATAGATATAGAAACAGACTTTGGTGTAGGCCCGTCCGAGGGATGGCAGGGAGCATAGATATTGGCTTCTGCCAGTAAAGATGACAGAGGTGCCTACTCCCTCGTGTGGGTTTAGACAAGGACCAACTGGTGACAGGTGTGGGATTCAGGTGGGGTCGTGAAAGTCGGCATGATGTTGATAGCAGCAAGTGAAATTGAACTGAAGAGAGATTGCTGTTGGTTAATAGTGCTAGAATAGCTGTATGGCTACAGTTACACTTAGGCTTGGATGGCTAGAGGTTAAATCATGAGAGGTGTGGTGGTGTGAGTAGACGGGGTCCTTCTAGGCTACTATGGGTTTACACAGGAAGAAATGTGTGAATCTGAGTCTCTCTGTTAGAACTTTGTTGAAGCTATCATTTCCTATACACGGCATGGCAAGGTCTAAAAAAGAGCTTTGCTTCAATTTTTGTTCAGACAATTACCATATCCATATCTGTTACATACCACTGAATAGACTT
>JAVQKI010352507.1:0-14795 GCA_036025975.1 Nematalosa erebi
TAAAAACAGTCATGCCATATGTTAGACAGTTGAGTCAGGCCTAGCTCACACATAAAGACATAAACTGCATATGACTGAGAACAGTAAAACATACATTCTGATTCCAATACTCTCAACAGCAAAATAAATGCTTCCAAACATTTCTACTCCAGTTGTTCGTCTGTTTTGGTGCCAGCCATCTCAGTGTGTTGTAATTGGCACAGGACATTTGGGCTAGACCATAGACTGTTCACTACGGCACAAAGGAATTACAGTGGAAGAAAATCAAACAGCCAACACTTTGTACAGTGAGTTTGTGTACTTATGACTGACGTAAAAAAAAAATCCTTTTATGAGACAGTAAGCACACCATGCCCCTATGAACTGCAGGTGAACTTAGCAATAAGACATTTATTTTCAAGTTGGAGTGCTGTCAGATCTCAAACAATGCCCTTATTCTCATGAACGGGAATATCCTAAATATTTGGCCACTAGGATGTACTGGCGGATATTTCTGCATGTTTAAAGAAACACAGAGATACTAAATTCTAATGTTATGAGCAAATAATATGGGCTGTATGATATTCACCTGATGCCCCAAGAAGAAGTAATAAACATTTGCAATAGCTTATTTTTCATCTGATACAGAGTTGAAAGTCATTCCTAGCCATTTACCATTCAAAGCGACAATAGACATACAGCATTTTTTTTTTTTTTTTTGGTTCTTCTGATATTCCATGTAGTTTTTCTTGCTTTAAATCATGATGCACCCTGCTCTAAATTGTCTCTGCAAATGAAATATTGGACGTATTGGTTGTAAGCCTGTCCAATGCACACAGAGCCATTTTAATCTACGTCCACTGATTCTGCCTCAAGGAAGTGGGAGATGACAGTAAAAGTCTCCAGACTGAGCTGCAAAGCAGAGTTTGTGTAAGAACCAGGCTAGCATTTTTTCATAGTCTGAAGCTAAAACTATTTTATGAAATAAAGCAATTTAGGCTTTGTAAAAATATCATACAAAAATGTCCATAAATAAAGATGGTGTTATTGTC
Organism: Nematalosa erebi; assembly: GCA_036025975.1. Lineage (NCBI taxonomy): Eukaryota > Metazoa > Chordata > Actinopteri > Clupeiformes > Clupeidae > Nematalosa > Nematalosa erebi. Next base: position 1,032 of record JAVQKI010352507.1, read on the forward strand.
AATGTGGTGTCATTTTAAAGGGCAAGTTCGGTTTTTAAGACTTACAGCCTTGTTGACTGATTGTTTATGATGAAATACAATGATTAGGATTGAAATTTTGACAAATATCTCTGTTTTGAGAATTTTCGGTTGTTGCTATAGCAGCCCCCCCACCTAGAGAATGGCTGCATAGGTTCAGTGCTGCAATCGTTCATAAAACGCATTAAACCTTAGTTTGTAAAGACGTGAAACTCACCAAGTGGTCAGTAACGTTCATTGACACTGAGACGAAAATCGCTGCTCCAAACAGTTTCCAACAGGTTTTAGACCGTTGATTCTCAACTGTGGATCTTCTTTTTCAAAGCCATTTATACTTACGTCCATGAGTTTGAAGCAATACAAGCTGATGGAAGTTACATTTTGTGATAATATTTGAGTCAATGCATCAGTGAACGTTACCGAACACTCTGTGAGTTTTACGCCTTTACAAATGAAAGTTTAATGTCTTTAATGAAAGATTGCAGCACTGAAACTATGCAGCCATTCTCTAGGAGGGGAGGGTGCTATTGCAACAACCTATAATTCTCAAAACAGTGGCTTTCGTCAACATTTCAATCTTAATCATTGTATTTCACCATAAACGATCAGAAAACAAGGCTTTAAGTCTTAAAAACCAAACTTGTCCTTTAAGTAATGATCAGCATCATGATTGCATACAAAAGTTTTCAGACCTGCACCACTCCTTGTGACGGAGAGGATGAAAGCAAAAACAGGAAAGGGGCATGGTGATTTTGACAGACTTTCCTCTCATTTTATTAAGTTGTTTGTTGTTTTTATGCGCATAGGCCTCCTTGCGTAACAAAGTGTCAAAGTCACACTTATATGCGTCATAATATGGAATGCACACTTATTTTTTATCAACCTCTGTGAGACATTGTAGATTTAAACCACTGCACTAACTGCCGCGACAAATCAGCTGGACGTGTTGTCTTCATCTGCTTATGATATTTAGCTTTGATCAAGCAGTCGGCGGCCTCAGCAGCATCCCACTAAAGTGTACTTTGTATGATAAGATGGACACGTCAGTTCTGAGAAGCACACAGGTGCAAAACCCAGCATGGCTTGTTGCTACCCAACAAGGTTTATAGACTTCAAATTATTTGTGCAAAAGAGACATTAATGAACCAAATGAAACATTAGTGATGCATCACCATGAGGATTGCTGGAGGCTTGATCAACAGAGAAGACCACTAATACAAAGGACATGGTGTCCAATGTGATGTTCTGGTTGATGGATGTTTTGAATGTAAAAACTTTTTTGTATATCATATTTTCAGCACTCTCTGGAGTTTATCCCTCAGGGCAAAGTAGTCTCTTGTGGCTGGGACACTCCCTGGCCGTCTTAACTGAGGTCTAGTTGTTCATTGTTTGGGGTCGTTTGTCTCCCAAGGCCATCCAGTTGGTCAGGTCTGTTCTTTATTTGCTTTTGTTATGCTTTGGCATTAACAAGGGATAAACAAAGATCTGGCCATCAGCCGCTGATACACTTACATTAAATAAGGATGTCCGGAGTGTGTCCAAATGATCTTGTTGTTTGTTTTGTCCGGACAAAAGTTATCTCCCCATAGGGACGACCTTTGAACAATGAGTCAAGAGGAAATGGTGGCAGGTGATTGGACAACTGATATGATAGAGGAAGTGCCATCAGGGAAGATTATGTTTGGGTTGTTTCAGGTTATTTTGCTTGCATCATTTTTTTTTTCTTAAAACATTTTGCATTGCCATCTGCAAAGCACTCTAGATAATAGTGGTCATGCACAAAAATGTTCTTTGTCTTTGAATTTCTCCATCAGTTCCAATTTCATGTCCTGCTTGTTTGCTTTTCTATTTGCAACTTTGAGCCAGCTGCCTAGACACTGTAGCCTGCATAAGAACAACCCGTAGCACTGCTGACTCTTTCAGACTCATGTTTGGTCAGCTCAACCCCCACCACGACCAACCAAAAAACTTTTAAACAGCATTTTTAACCTGATTTCCGCACACTCTAGTGCTTAAGAGGAGATGATAAAATCAGTAGAGGTGGTGATAATGGAAAAACACAACAGACAACAAACTCTCGGACAGGAAATCCACAAGGTCGAGGCAAAGGAATGCATTAGGGAAACAGAGAAAGCGAGGAGCCAGGGCATCTGCTTTGAGTTCAGCCTGTGCCCAAGTAGCAAAGCTGGCACTGCATGAATTGGAGTGTTATGGGAGGGCTGGACGTGACACAGAGAAAACACCCAAATTGCCGACACGCAGGTACAGTAATGTAGAAACACATGCGGGTACACCCATCCACTCCTGACCCCTGAGTGAGCTGACCTCAGTGAAGCTCGTGATCTCACCCAGTGACAGTGAGAAAAGATTCACTTTCGATTCTGTGAGTTCACAGTAACAAGATAAACTGTGGTAAACATACACAGATCGGTTTCCATTCAACTTTTATGTAATGTACATTTTCAGAGAACACTTTTTCAAATAGATTTTCTAGAGGGTGGAGGATTAATGCTGATTTACATTGAATGTAATGCAGCCAAGAAAAGTGGACATGGGGATATCTGTAGCAAACACAAATGAACAAACTAATGTTTTAGCATGGCATGACAAGAGAGACATCGTTGCCGTGATTTGTTGTGTGGATGTGTTACTAAATATGCTTTGTAGAGTGTCAGCCGGCAGAAGACCTGCCAAGATTTGAAACCAAAGTCCACATTACCAAGCCACGCTCCCACTGATGCCTCTGGCTAATGCATCACAGCAGACTACCTCTGTCTCTTTTGATCCACTGCCTTTTTTTTGTCAGTTAACATAGAATGTGCAGGGATTTTGTGGCATGGCAGAGGCTGTGGTTGTGTATTAGAGGAAACCACTGGCACAACTGGCAGTTAAGGATACTGCAATGGTGTTAATAGTTGTGGTTTCTGGTGGCTCAGGGAGGAACCACTATGACATTTGAAAACATACTGGCATTCAAGTATCCGCTACTCGTAGGGACATCTTGTATGGTCAAGGGTCAACCTTGCCAGGAACATCAGAGTCAGCCAGTACCCTCTCTGGAAAGCCATTTGAGTGAAAAATAATCTATTTGTAATACCGGTAAATAAGACTAAAGGACTAAGGACTAAAGACTGAATAGAATTGTTAGTGTACTGATCTTTTTAAATGAACTAAAAAAAAAAAACAGGGAAACAATGTCTCAGTTTTTTCCTAAAGAAATACCATTCAGCCTGCCCTCTGTGCCTTTTACGGTAAGGTCTTGTCTTTCCCACCAGGACCCAAAAGAACATTATTTTCCTTCTTCTGATGGAAAAATCCATCATAATTTGCCCATATATTGATGAAGTGGCATTCAGAGTTTATGGGCCCACAACAAACATAAAGAGCCCTTTCCAGTGAGGCTGTCACGCATTGCTAAGCTAAAAAATGTGGCTCTTTACTCTCTTACATGATGGAAGTGTTTCACAAAATTGCGATTTAGAGAAATATCCACCACACTTCACTCAACAGGGGAAGCACCACATAACTGGGAGAGACGGTATCTCTGGCTTCCATGCGGCTGGAAATTGGATGGGCATGCAATCAGCCATGGACCGTTAATTTGCTCAAGCAGAGGAATGTCAGCATTTCTGGTAAAAGTTTGGTTGAACTGGCCAGTGACCAAGAACACCAAGACAGACAATGTCTTTCGGAGAGGGGGACAGAGCCGGAGCAGCTGCAGACAATCAGTCAGAAACTAGAGAGCCACTCTGTTCATTGTCACTGTCAGGATGCATGGACCTGGAACCAAAGAACTGATTGACAGTCGAGTTCCAGAAACTACACCCCTAAAATATGAACAATTTAACAAGTCCGCAAAAAGCTTGAAACTGTACTTGGAATTGTGAAAAACAAGGAGTGTGACACAGCAGCTTGTCCTAACTCTGCTGCCTTTCACTTCAGACCATATCTCATTCCCCTTACAAAAAAGTACAAAAATCAATGTCTCCTTAAACATTGCCAATTACTTCATTTTTCATGACCAGTGTGAAATATAACTGCCTCTGGTATAACTTTTAAAAGACCTTTAAAAACCCATTCCACTAAAGACCTTACACTCTCACTTGTAATTGCCATTTACTGTAATTATCTGCAAGCAGATAGACAGGAAAGTGGTCTGCTTGATGTGGCCAGGGGATTGGAGGATCACTCAAGGGAAGCCAGGCCGCACAGAAGAATTACTCAGTCTCAGACGGACACCGTCAGCAGATTTAATGATCACAATCTCAGGAGAATTTAGAGAGCACACTGTTGCGCAGGCAAGATGTCAGCGAAGACCAGCGAGACCACCGGATGACTTAGTCCAATGCATTTGTTGTGTCTCAGGAAGTCTGTTTTGGTAATTCACTTCTGCAAGATACATCTTGGCCAGGCCAGTTATACATACGTCCTAGCTGTTTTTAATAAAACATGTCTGGAAAGTCCATTATCACCTGACATGGGCTGGTTCTTCTGGCAAGAAGTGCTTTTGACAGTTTCAAGTCACCTTGGAATTCTTTGCTCCTGTGAATCATTTAAAAAGAGCTATAATGGAAGGGAGCAGAACAACAGTACCATTAAAGGCACTCTTTTCCCCATCTGCATCAACAAGTTAAGTCTCATCCATATCAATCATCTGAGTCTGCGTCATGTCGGAATGGAATGTGTCAATAGAAGAGATTGTAAAAATAGCTTGCGACATTTTAAGATGTGGCAAATATCTAAGGCATCTTAATGTGATTACAACACAAGTAATGAGGTGAGTCAAAGGAGGAAATGGGCATAATACCATACTCAACTTGTTTGGAGGGCTTGTTTGTTTGTGTTTATACAAATAAAGTAGGTAATTACAAATAATATGCTTGGAAATAGACATTCTGTGTCAGAAGATCTGATGCGTAAACAACCGTAGGTCAACAGGTCCACTGTTAAGACCTGCAATAGGACTTCAAGGATATAAGAAAAGTGTGTTTGTACCGGAAATGGGAGCCAGCAATTATTTAGTTAATAGGCACAGGAATTGGCCTATTACCTCACCAGTTAGATGACTCCTGTGTTATTTTTTGCCTTTTCTACCTCATAATGATTACTTCTTAAAAACTGGCCTGCTCTGTATGTTTTACTGTGTAGAGGGAGGGTGTACAACGGCTCTCTGTTTTTGGTTTTGTTTCCATGAGGCAGTGCTGCTGTAAATTGTGTCTCAGACTGCTCACATTCTATGTCGGATTTTACAGTGTAGTAGTAGGTTCCCCCATGCAACCTTTTTCCAGCCTTCTGTGTGTTCTCTGCCATCTAGCTTTTCCTCCAGTGGGTCAGAGATGGAAATAAAAGCACTTAAAAAAACGGCCATTATATTGATCCTGGTGTTAAGCACAGGCTTATATGGAGGACATTACTTGAGTTTTTTGAAATTTCTCACTGAAATGTTTACAGACCCATTGGTAATAGCTTTCAAGGAACATTAGGACTAAACTCATTTTGGGAATCCAAATGGAGAACTTTTTCATGCAATTTCAGTAATGACAGTTTCAGCCTGAGCTTCACCTGGTCTTTTCAGCCTGCTGCAAATAGGTATCTACCATATGTACTATGTGAGGTGCCAACACACTGACATATTGTTATTGCTGTGTCATTATGGTGATTGTTTAAGCCTCATAATTGTGTCATCGATCAGGGGTGCGTGGGATGCTCAACAGGCCAATGTGAGCTGCCATCTGGCTGTGTGTGTGTGTGTGTGTGTGTGTGTGTGTGTGTGTGTGTGTGTGTGTGTGTGTGTGTGTGTGTGTGAAAAACACTGGGTAAATGGGTGAAAAACACTACCTTCATTATATTTACCTTCATATTTAAGGCACATTTTTAAAAAGGACATTTGCCAATCCGGTTTACTCATTTAGCCTGACATACTAGACTAGTATGCTAAAGATAATGTTCTTTTGTAACCTGGTGCATCAAATGCTTTCACATCTTTTCACTTCATGTAAGGTGTCTGGAATCCTTTAGTTGGCATGCATTTCCTTCCTCGTGGGCAGATTCTTCTGTGAACTTTAAAAGTGGAATGCTAGAGCCCACTGTTTGCTGATTGCCCAGCCAAAAATATGTTGGAGGAAATCTGAGCTAATAGAGAGATCATCCTGCTGTCTTGTAGCAAAATGCGATATTGAGCAGAAACACTAGGCAGTGCTAGTCTGGCTAGTTGTTTTGGCGATTCATGCAGGAAAAGGATTCATGCATATTAGTGTTAACTGTTTCTGTTTACAGTTCTACATAGGTGCTCTCCCCATAACAGAAACCATTTCTTACAACATCCCATTTCTTGACCTGCAGAGGAACACTGTGCTAGCCTATAACTTAGACGCACCCTAGCGGAAGCAAACCGTTTTGCTCAGGGGTATGTCTAGCAACACATTATAAGGTTTTTACCAAGCCTTGGTGAGACCAATCACAAAGCTTTATCTTTGTGAAGAGTCGTTTGGTGGGCTTAGCAAAATAATATAGCAGTATTAGCAAGATAAATGACAGGGCTGTCAATAGTGGCCAAGGAATAGTGGTTGTTTGAAGGCTTTGCCATTGACTTTGAGTTACACCTGGGCTTTTCTGTGAAAGTTGAGCAGAAAGGTAGGCTACTTGCTGGTTTTCTCACGTTGCTCTGATTGGTCGTTGCGCTATCTGATTTGAAAGACAACACTGATTCTGCCCCTAGGATTGAGCCCGATGTATCGGTATTGCCCAGACTACACATTTATGTTATAGGATGGATTGCCAGGCTTACACTGTGCAGCATGGAGATAGGATTACAAGAATGGAGTGACTTCCCTTCAGATATAAAGCCAAGAATTCAGTTTTTGTTAGCTACACTGTCATTGTGAGACTGTCACTAAGGGCGTACTGTGACAGATGAAATGTTGTCGGTAGGCTTACTTGTAATCTGTGAGGCTAAAGGTTACACAGAGAGGAAGTGCAGCCTGGCAGGGCATAATATAAACATTCTTGACTTACTGAGGCAATGTGCCAGAGCTACTTCACCATTCTTTCAACTAAGGAAATGGCCTTACAAAAGAAAAAAAAGGAAACAAAAATACAACCATCCAGACATGGAGTGAAGGGTTATTTGTGCCAAGTGGCCAAATTGGATTGATGTATAAATTGTAATCTAATTTTCAAGAGGTAAAAGAGAGTGCTAGATTCTCTGGCATAGGTGTAGAAAAATACTTTCTGACGTTTGAATGGGAATTTGTGAAAAATTGTGAATTTGAACATTTTTAAAGACCATCCACCTCCTTTAAAAGTTAATTGAAAGTGATATAACATGCATAAACTAGCCTGGGATTTCCCATGCTGCCTTGCGTGCTCGGACCAAACTGCTCGGCAGCCTGGGGACCAGGGCTGAAATCTTCGCATGGATTTGGGGACCAATTGCAGAATGGGGAGGGACGGCAAGACGATGACAAGTACTACTCCAAAGAGGAAGCTTGTAGTTCGTTAGCATAGTGGATCATTGATGCTGGCAGGAGAAGCAACGGCAACTTTCGACAAAGCTTTAGACATTGTTCTTAACAGTTTAAGTCAAAAGTTTGTTTTAAAGCAAGAACAACTGTTGGCTGACGTATATGACAGACATTCGTAGCTCCCAATAAATGGCTCTGGACAATTGTAAACCACACCTCCCCTACCTACGAGAAAATTAATAGGTGGGTTCCCAGACTAAATATCACTTGTGATTATTTAGTTTGGCGTTAGTGAGGCTATGCATAAACAGCATAAATAACAGACAGTATAGGAAATACAGGAATCTTAACTTATGATTTTGCTGCTTTACATAATGTACATATGCGATATATCCTTTTGACCCAGCCAGCTGAAATGGAAAGCCATTCAAATTGAACTGAACACTTGGCAAAAAGCCGCAGGGTTCAAATTACCTAGAATCATCAAGTTAGTATAGCTTCTGTCTGTCTGATTTCAGCATAAATACCATAAATCATCTATCATTAATCAAATGTTGGCTCTTGTTACTGCCAACAAAAACCAGTTGAGAAGAGCACTACCATAACATCAGTGTGGTGTAAGGCCATCAATCACTTGTCCCGCAACAGAGAAAAGGTTGCTGGCTTTCCAAGGACTATAGCAGTTTTCCATGCACTCTCTTGTCAGAATTAAGTTTTAGGTTTTAATTCCAGCCAGCTTAAAGTGGGATTTGAAGTTTCTTTCCCCATCACACACTTAATGGACAGACTGAGGTAATGGATCAAACTATTGCTGACCTCCCAACTGGGACTACAGTATGTCAGGCGTAATGGAAATACAGTAGATTGAGGAAAGGCAATGTGGAGGAAGCGGGGGGTGAGAGGAAAGTTATGTGTGATGCTGTTTGTTATGACATGATGACATTACAAAATAAGTGTGACATGAAATGTTAAGTCTGAGATGCGCATTCGCTACAAACAGACAACAGCATAATAAATTCCTATGCATTATTCAAGAAAAGGTGCTGGTTGATTCTGTATATGTGAAAAATGATCATTTGAGTAGTGTAATCTCCAGCAGTGGTGCTGCCAGAACTGTTGTGGATGGGATCAGCTGTGTCTCTGAGGTCAGCATATCTTCTCATGTGCCTGTGCCTGACAGAGGAAGCTGCGGTCACTTTGAGAGAAACTCACTCAGATCTTATTTGTTTACTTGAAGTCCCAGTGTGGCCCAAAAATGACAGCCAGAGTCTGAGGTCTTGTCTGCTTCATTGTATTTTTTTTTCAGACACAAATTCTTTCCGAAGCAGTCTCTGCTGGCAAATATAACATAAATACTGTATATACATAAAGTATTAACCTGATGTTGTTCTCCAAGACAGGTGTTAAGCCCAGTGTACATGGGGTGACTATATTTACCTCTGTCAAGTAGGTTATGTTTTCGCCAGCGTTTCTCTGTCTGTCTGTCTGTGAGCAAGATAACTGGGAAAGTACTGCATGGATTTGGATGTAATTTTCGAACAATGGAATTTGTATTGAGTCATATTGCCTTGCCGGGGGTCTGTGCTCTCCGAGTGCTGTTTTAGTTTTGCATGTCTTCTGCTGGCTACACTGACAACAACTCCAAAACCCTCAGCTCACACAGAGAACAGTGTTTGTCTGTGTTTGGAGAGGCACTTAGAAATTTGGAGCATACTCATACACAGGATGGCTTCTTCTTGCCAGGGTTTGGATTGCATCAGACATCTCTTAAGACTTTTCCCATATTACTCCTTCCCTCCGCTTTCCCTGGGGTTATTTCTTGTAGTATTCCGATAGCTTTCTTTCCTTTTCCTTCACATTTTCTTTGCTCTTATCCATTCATCTGGCTCTCCTCTAACCCTCTATCTCTTGCTATGATCCCTCTTCTCTCTGTGTAGCAAACAGATAGTTTTCTAACCTCAGACACTAATTGCTCAGCACTGAATCTGTGTTGAATGAGTACTTCTGCTAAAAGTTTTGTGTCGCGGGTGAAGAGCTCTGTCAGGATTTGCATAGCAAAGGCTTGACATATCCTCATTCACAACTCCAAATAGATCACACACAAACTGAAGAGCTTTGTATTGCATTTTTGAATGAGTAGGGTCCTGTAAAATAAGTCCTCTGTGAGATCAAATTGAAAATGTTTAGCCTTTTCTGGATACATGTGCAGTACAGCATTTCTGTGCCGCATTTTAGATTTTAAAAAGCCCATCTGGATGATGTTCAGTCCAGCTGCACAACTGTTTGTTGTTGTGCAGACCTATGACACAGATAGCTGAGCAATGGGCAAACAACACCAAGATCACTCGTTTGAATGCACATATATTGACTGATGTTAAGTATATGTACCTAAATGTGGGTCTCAATGGATGGTAGATGAATACTAGGTATTGTGGTGTGAAAAAGCAAAAACAACTCATAAAACATTCCTTTTTGTCCATACCCAAATCTTAATGTTTTGATTTTTTATTCTACAGGAGCATCTTGGCTCTGGACTTGAGTCCCCACCTCTCTCTCTCTGTTTGCAGACCCAAGGACCACAGTGATGGGGGAAGGAAAGATATTTTTCCCCACGTGTGGTCAACCAAGTCTCAGTTTGACAGCAGCCATGGAAGCCACAGGAATTCTGTGAAAGGGGGGTGGGGGGCCTTGGGCTTCATTTATCAGAGCCCTGTTCTGTGTGCTGATACCCTTGTGGCCTCTCTCTTTCTCTCTCCAGTCAACTGCAGCATAGGATGAACGCCGCACCTTGTTCAACATTCCAATCAAGTTGGTGCACTGGACATTGCAGACCTTCAGGTGGTTTATTCTAGAACCTAATTAGAAGTAAGTCTGCTTTGAGTGCTTGTCCAAACAACCTTCATGTCATAAACATATTTTTGACAGTTTCAAGGTGAAAAGTGTCTTTTTTCCTTTAAGTGAGTGTAGGTTTTTTCAAATTGTCTGCTTCCTACGAAATCTAGAACTTTGTGTTTTCATACAAGGTAAGGTGGTTGAAATTCTTCATCATTTCGTCAATCCCCAGGTGTTTTCTTTCCCAGAAGCAGCTCTAGAAGCTGGACAGATGACAGAACATCCTCCCTCTGAGCTTTCACCAACTAATCTGAAGTTGCATAAGAAATTTGGGATTTGACCAGACAGGAACTCCAGTAAAGTATCTGATGTACCATCCCTGAGAGAGCGCAGTTTTTAAACATAGAGAAGTGAGACCCATCTTAAAATGGAAATGACATTAGTTTTCTATGCAGACACATGTCCGTTTCTTAGCCTTTATCTGTTCAAATGTCCCTTGAAGACCCCAGAAGGTTTCATCAGCTCTTTGTTCTCACTTTACACAACAGTGTTTACCTTTTTCAGGGGGGGTTTCAAGATTACCTCAATTTATTATTGATCAATTGCAGTATTTGTGTGTATTTGCTGTCTTGGCACAGAACTAACACCTCATTCACACAGCAACCAGTGTGTTTGTAGACCATAGCCGTTGCTGGGTGTTCACAGTAAGTGTGCGCAGTGTATTTCTTTCTTCTACTTCAAGTGGACAGCCCAGATGTGGTACGGTGGGAGCTGTGTGAAATACACTTGTGGTGGTCCAATCTGTTAACATGCATTCTAAGCTAAAAAGGACCAAAACCGTGCCCACTCTGCGTACGCACCACATTACGGTGTGAATTACATGAATCACAGATTACCGTGTGAATGAGGTTTAAGGGCCTCTGAGTATCGTTTACTCTCGGATCTCTGTGTGGAGAATAACTGGGTCATAATCTTAAAACCTACATTTTCAAGAATACTCTGATCTCAAGCCAATGAGAGTGTAACAGTTCAGAACATGAATCAAATGTAATTAATCAAATGAATCATCTGTGCCTTATTTACCTAGATTTTCAGGATTGTTTCAGAAGCCTTGGGAGTGCACAATTTGGAACCTATTATGGGGAAAAAGAGTTGAGGAGTTTTCCTATGTTGGCCTCTAAAAATACAACTTAAAAGCGGGGGTGTGGTATTGGAGGACCTGAGGGTGGAACGTGCCAAATAGCAAGCTTCTCAACAGCTAAATTTCATGTCAAGATATGGATTTATGGGGCCAGACCACAAAACGCAGGAGTGGAAAATGTTCTCTTAAGCCAAACCGAACACTTGCCGTCTTTGTGGGAGGGAATGCTCCATATGGCTGTGAGACTTGTAGCCCAATACCACAGAAGACTAAAGGCAAACATATATAAATAAATAAAAACAGATAATTCTTTGTCAGTTCTTCTACTCGACTCCAAAATAAGTCACCCTGAGCCTGACTTATCTGTGGCTTTGAGAGTTCATGTCACTCCTTTGGTGGAGTGTGCTGTTTAAAGTCAATTCATCTCTAAACCTTCCCCTCCCCAACATGCATTCATGAACTCTAGGGTGTATTGGGGAGATGAACGGACACTGGCCTTTTGTTCAGTCTTTGAATAATTATGGTTGTTCTGGCTCTATTAAATGTGTTATGTGTTCACAAAACCCAGAGGTTAATAAAGAGCATAGTCCTGTGGTCTATGTGGGAGGCGTCTACAAAGCTGGCTGTGGTGACTGCTGTCCCTTCCCATCGGCCATGCCATTAATGTCTAGGTACGTTTATTTGAAGAGCTGTTGGAATCCCGGATACGGTGATTCCCATTTGCTATTCCTCTGCGCATTTCCAGCTGTGAAGGTTAGATTCAGTGTTGTTGCTCTAGCTGTGTAAACATATTACAGCATGTTCAATGTACAGACATGTTACTTGAAACAGGCTGAAACTTAAATTAAAATTAGGCTGTTCTGGGACACAAAAATATTTTGAAAGATTAACTTCTCTTTCTGCAATATAGTCCACAGTATAGTCTGTTTAAGTCAATAATGTTGGGTACAGATTTTGTTAAGTTGAAACAAATGGAGTTCCCAACACACTCTCTCTTCCTCTTTCTCTCTCTCTCTCTGCTTCTTACATACCCCTCATCCCCATGCACAGTATTGAAGTAAATTCCACGAATTTTCCTATTATGCTGTCAGTCAAACTTGAAGGAAGGAGACACCAGATAACTACTGTTGAGCTGAAAGAGGACTTTGTTTCCCTTTGCCATGGAGAGACATGTTTTCCAGTCCAAGAGCTGACATGGTGGTTCATGTGCAGTCCTTACAAACACCTGTGTTCTTACTGTGCCTGGAAAAGGGGGTGTTTAAAGAAACAGATGGTGCGCACAAGGCCAGAAGAACTGGAAGCACTACTTGCTTCCCCCAAAATGCATATTTTGTCTTTTTTCCTCTGTGGGCCATTATGAAAAAGAAGAGTGATGTTAAGCTTAATATTGTCAGGGGAAACATAGCATAACCATCAAATTGTCTTTCTTTGATGTTTGGGTCAGTCACAGAGGCCCCAGCTGTGCAGGAACCAGCTGTAGCTACATGCACTAGAGTATAGGTCTGGTATGTGCTGATGATCCTACCTTGAACCCAGAGGAACCTGTATTTAAAAACAGATTACACTGATAGTTTGCCTAAATAGTAAATTATTTAAGGTAAGATAAATATTTGTTATCTGAGAGTGCGATGGGGGTCATTTTTCAGAGGTAATTGTTGCATTTTAGACATTTATTCAGCATTTATTTGTTGTTATTGATTCAGAATAACAGATTAACGATTTAATGGCCACGCATACTTGAGGAAATGTTTTTCTTCTCTTAAAGAATCTTGGCATGTCAGTTGTGAACGCGCCTTCACGCGCTGTGGCGCTTTTCGGAGACGCCCAGGGGCTGCGCTTTGAGAGGACTCCATCCGACTCCATAGCCTAAGAACTTGATTCTGGACAGCATTTAAGACTGTGGACCGGCGGTGAGATCGTGTCTCCACTTGTGACAGTACTGACGGACTCTGATCTGATCGTATTCACTTTTGACTGGCGTCGAGAAGAATGAGGAATATTTTGAAATCCATTTCATTATATAGCGAGGAAAACAGAAATAATTGTCTACACAGAAAACATTTTAATTTTCGCACGATAAATTGGATACGATTTTGCACTTTGGATTAATATCGGAAAACATAGCCTAAATGCTACTGCTGCCTTATGTTCTGGGTTGAAATATGTGCGAACTGGTTAAATTTGTAGTTGGAAGGCAGAGCAGTTCCTCAGAGGATGCATCTTATGAGGTAATGTGCACTTCTTCTAATTTTTGTATACAGTATGCATTCATGGTCTGCATGGGTTACATCTGTAGACCACTACTGCTTG
>JAVQKI010352551.1:0-10504 GCA_036025975.1 Nematalosa erebi
TCAGATTCTGGAGCAGACTTTAAAACTTTATCAGACATGTCACAGGACAAAAGTCATAAGGAAGAAACAACATCTGACAGAATACACACAAAAGACAGACATAAACAGGAAGTATGAAAACAACCCAAACATGAGGACATCAGAAATAACAGGAGACTTTTCTTAAGGGGTGCAAGGAGAAATACTGCAAAGAGATTTGCTTTTTTTTTTGGCAAGCATTAGGAACAAGCTTTGTGAACCAGCGCTGCTTTGCCACTTAATTTTCACTGTCCAACATTTCAGCCACAACTGTAGACATGTACCGCATCTTTACACATATTCTACAACTCATAGGCTCACCAAAGATCTAGGCAAAATGGAGAACGCATGTTGTGAAAACAAGAAGTGAAAATGCCTTCTAATATATTTTTTTTAAAGAATGATACAGTATAACAAACCTGAACACAAATACTGTACTGTAATTAGAAGAAACTTAAATTCAACACTGTAACAATGAAGCAAGGAATGTGAAAACATTAATTTAGTCATTCATGATATTAGCAACTGTTTTAAATTGCATTCATTGACTTCAACCAACCCATATACAATTTACTTTGGAGAAGGTCAACACGTTGACATATGTCTTATTATGCCGACAAGGTTATTTGTAAATGTTTTTAGAGCTAGGTAATCATTTAAAATCACTGCAAAAGTCAACAAACAAACCCATTCAGAACCTTGAAGAAATGCAAAAGACCAGGAATGCACCATAGTGTAACAAACTTTTTATCTTGTGGGAACTACACATGTACCTGTTAAAGAGTCCATTGCACATCCATCACTGCTAAACACACAGGAGAAATGCACTTTTTCACATTTGAGAGGGCTAAAGATATACACTGTAAATTTTTATGGTTTAACTGCAGCCATGGCACCGAACATTGAACTGCTGAAACATGTACAGCAGAATGAGACTCACCATTTTATAAAGAATACCGGTGAACAAATCAGGTAACTGTTGCAAGTAAATGTGCGGCTAATTAAAAATATTCCTCTGGAAACCATCCTTAAAAATATGAGAGAATGCCAAAGACAGTGGTTTCAAAAGAAAGAGGCAAGTGAGAGAAAAACAGATACATCTGAAACAATTCAGCATCTAAACACTAAGTTCTGATTCTGACAGGCAGTATCTATGTTGATAATTTGAAATAAAAGGCAAAAAGTACACAATCCCATGTTCATCTGATATGTAGCTCTCACACTGACAGCATACAGACAGATACTCACTTTTTAAAACACACAGAGTAAAATAGCAGGATACCAGTGGCAGCGCACAGTAAATCTTGGTGATGTCTAATAATGTAGGGGACACAAACAATAACAATCAAACTTGCTGTAAAATAGTTTCCCCCTGTCTTTGCTATACTCACAGACTTCATTTCCACAACTACCCGATCAGCACATAACCTCCCTCTCCCTGGGTGGCACTGTCATCAGGAACACAAAGTCACTTTGCAGAGAGGGGGGGGGGGGGTCGAAATGCAAAGCAAGACCAGTGTCATGGGACCCCCTCTAAGCCCTCTTGCTCAATCTCCCCTTCTTGGCTTTGCCCGTACAACACGCTGTCCATCAACAGAGCGGTCCTTATAGTGTCAATGTGCCATGGTGTGGAAGGGGACGAGGTTGCCTGCGTAGGCTTGCTATCCCACAGTCCTTTGTGCTGTATGCTCGGTCGTGCTGGCGATTACATTCAAAGGGCCGACACCTTGACGACGTTTGAGCTGGTCGTCGTCACGACACTGGCTCCAGGGTTGGGGAGGCTGTGGCCATCGTCCTCTGCAGAGCTCCCCATGCTGGGCGTCTGGATGCTGATGATCGCCGTGGTAACCTGCTGCTGCTGCTGTCTGCAGTTGCAGCGGTCCACCTCATTGGTCTGCATGTTGAGATTAGAGCGACTAGAGGGAGGACAGGACACACAGAAGATTTCAATGCCATTTAAGATAATGGCTTTAACAAAGAACAAAAATGCAGCGTCTGTAAACAAAGGCAGTAAAAGAACAGAAACGGAGAGCCGAGAAAAAACATCTGACAAAATCGCCAAGCCATTTCATCCGCACAGACACTTTATCAGTCTTCCTACACAATAGTGGCTGTACAAGGATGTTTATTATTGAATGATTTCAAGGTTATAAAAGAAACAATAATTTTTGATTAGTAATAAAGAAGCATACCAGGGAGCCATAGCCATGACAAAATGTTTGATTTAAGAGACACAGTAATTGATCACCATACTGTTCTGAAGATTTTTACTGCAACGAGTTTTTAATTCTTGGTGCAGCACCACACACAATATATACAGAGTCAATGTATAGACTGCCTTATTATTTACTAGTGCATACTGACTCATTTAGCAGTACACTGCCCTCTAGTGCTCCATTCCAAGGTTGTCCATGATTTCACCCCTGACCTTTTGGATGTAGCCTGATGCAATGCAATTCAGCTGGTTGTATCATATGCATCCAGTGAAATACATGCAAGTGCAATGCCTGAAATCTGTTTTACTAGAACACTGCAGGAGCCATGGAACTCCCCATTTAGAAATTTATTAAAACTCAGAAAACATTTTTATTTGGGATCTGAACTGCTCTTCGTTTAGGCTACCTTTAGCTGCATAGTAAAAAAGTTTAACAGCAAAAAAGTTAAACAGTTAAAGCTGACTGGTATTTAGCAGACGCTTTTATCAAAAGCGTCATGAACTCGTAACGCAGGGTTCATGAATGGAACACGGTTCACCCAACTGTCAATCGAGTGACATACCGCTGCTCCACCGCACCTGCCAATAGGAGGATAATGATATGCTTTAAAAGCACAGTGAGATTGTTCAGATAATGATGACTTACTTCAGATACTGTACTGTCGGTTAGCACTGCCGGCAGGGGTGTATGACATTGCTACAGTAGAGGCCTGTTCCTGCTACTGCACCTGCTCAATATGCAAAGCCTCAACAATGCTTATCATGACTACAAACAAATAAGAATTATAAAACAAAAACAGGATGTACTGTGTGCCTAACTAATTAAAATAACAAAAGCCACAAAAAGCAACCTAACAGCATTGAGATTTAGATCTGTCCCACACAAAAATGTTTGCTGGGACTACATTATATGGAGAGTTCCCTGGTGCTTACATTGTTGTAGTAGAACAGATTAAAATCATAAAGTATTTTTTCTACAGGACTTATCCATATGGGATCCCAAATGACAGAAGCAAGAATCACCATTCTTTCTATAATAAGTTAAGAATGGATGCTTTTCTGATGGCATGATGGCATACTGTAAGGTACTCAAAGTCACCCCGGCCACTGAGACACAGTTTGGCGTAGAAAGGTCAGTGATGGGTCCCTGTCCTTGTGCATGTCCTTTGCTTTGTGCCTGCTGCTCTGTGCCACCTGACACGGCGTTGTCTGTTGTGCGAGTGATGGATGGATCGGTGCATTTGCTTGTGCTCCTTCTGTGGCCAAGCTGACCCGCTCGACCCTTTCCCCTCTTCAGCTACCCTTTCAGCAGATAAAGTCCCTCCTGGCCTAAACCTTGCCGATGCCGGTGCACATAAAACACATGGGCAGACAGGCAACCATGGATTGTTACACAAGGACCAAAGAGGACAGACAAACCTTTCCACTGCTGCTACTGTCTGCCGGAGGTGGAAAAGTAAAACTCTTTCCACTTACACTGTATGAGTTCCACCAATTCACATCCAGGGACTCGGATGATTTCACTAATTAGCTCATCTGCATGGTGGAAGAACTGCGCTAAACAGCTGGGTTAGTGGATGGTTGGAATAATTACACGCTAGGACTTTAACTTCACAAAGCCAGAGTGTTCCAATTAAGCTGTCTGTGCAGTGCTCTGTTTTTCTCTGCTTACCAAGCCATGGTCCAGCCATGGTTTCTGCAAGCCCCCAATTTCTCCCCAATCCTATTTTGTAATGTTTATTTTGGTTTGTAATGTACTAATTGTAATAATATCGTATGAATTTGCCTTTGTCCAATGTGACCATGTAGCAGGAGGGGCCTTAGAGACACTCGTGTGTGTTGCCAGTGGTGCCTCAACACTCATCACTTCCCAATTTATATCACTCAGATTTATACGCACAGCATGAAGACAGAGCACCTTTACAGTAATTCCAAGAGGCAAGCTGGGAATCCTATCTCCTCTCGTGTTTAAATATTTAGGCAACCTGTAGAAAGAGATGGATCGAGCGATTTAAAGAAATGTAATTATGGAAGTTAGGACACCCCAGAATGTACTGTATGCCTTGGCAGCTTGAGTAATAAATAACATTACTGTTTGAGTATTAAATTACCCAGAGATTAAGAATTTTATCACCGTGTGAATGTAACTGTTGGATGTTTAACTGGAACTGGGACTGCACACTGGAGTGTATATACGTCACTTTGTTCAACACATCTGACCTGCTGCTGTGGATCTTCTGTTGGGTGCACTGGATGTTGATAGCACTGAGCTCTTGCAGGCCTGGGGACTGAGGCAGTGTGTGCGTGAGCATGTGCGGCTGTGTGTGCGGGCCCAAGGCTGGCACACTGGCATTGGGCACTGGGGCGTTCCGCTTGCTCCGGCGCGTGCAGCAGGTGCCCGTCAGGCCGTCACCGCTGGAGACAGAGGGTGTGCGGGAGCGGTACGGTTGCAGGGCACCTTCTAGACAGTTCTGCTCAAACAGCTGCTCATCCACAAACTCGTGGCCCTGAGGAGAGAAAGGGAGAGAAATAGGGAGAGAGAGGGAGAGGAGGAGGGAAGAGATAAGAAGAAAGAAAGGAGAGGCAGAGAGAGGGAGGGATAGAGTTGTGGGGGACCACATGGGGAAAGAGAGGCAAAAAACAGAAGCAAGGAAAGTGAAAGAGGCAGAAGGAAATGAAAGAAACAGGGAGGACATAAAAAAAGAAAGCCAAACAAAGGAGAACGCCCATTTTACAGTGAGCTTCTGCTTATTTTGCAAAACAGCCTGGTGTAATATTTTTTTCTCCTTCAAACAGTAAGCCCTAAAGGGGCTAACAGAGGGATACATAAAATCTGTTAAAAAGGGTTTTGAGAAACTCTCTAGTCTGCCATTATCTTCTCCTGTTTTGCCTCTTGAGCATTTCTTCTCAGTTGGGTAACTGTGTAGACGCAGACTTTATAAACTGCCCGGTGATTCAGCAATTTTGGAGAACAAGTAAGTTAAAAGAATTGGAGAGCAAAAGACTAGATATATCTGGACTGTATGTCTGCAGTTTGTGCAGGGAGCGACTCACTGTAGTTTTCTCTAAACAGTGCAATAGGTGGTGATGTTGGCTCTCTAGCAGGGAGGTTGTCTTGTTTAAATGCTGCTGTTCCTCCTCCGAGGCCTACACACACACACACACACAAAAAAAAGATACAGAAGATTTTAAAAATACAGAGATGGCTCTTTCAAACTAATGCAATTTTTCAATGAAACTTATAAAGGAAGCTCACTTTGATAGTCAAGCTAAATACCAGCAGTCTGAATACATACATACACACATACATAAATAGATTTGTGAGACATGGCACACAGAGTATAGAGGCACTAGTGGACTGAAGCCAAACTATTTAGCCATAGTGCCATCATCCCATAATTTGAATCTGTCATCTTGTACTGGTCTTAGATTGATGAATAGGAGGCCAGTACTTTCACTTTCATACACAGATTACAAAATTAGATTCAGTGGTCTATCCATTGACAGACTGCCCTCCGACTCAAAGACTTGAGCTGCTCGTGCTACGCTCTGAATATCTGGCTCATACTACCCCTCTCTCATCCGGAGGAGTCTCGCTCCAGTGAATGCATTATTGAGCCCCTGCGTCACTAACCTAAGGAGGAAGGCCCCTGGCTGGATGTGTGTGTAGGAGTATAACAAACGATGGAGATAAAAGTCGCCGGAGGTTGTGCGATGATATTTGGAAGCTTTTTAAGAGGGAAGAGGGATGGAAAAAGACAGCTCTTGCCAAAGCTATTCAGCTCATTGGCAAATGTGCCCTTTCAAGGTCCTGTGTGTTATTCCTGTGACACCTCGCTCTGATCAACATGGCACTACCAACAATGGCACTGCCATGGCCAACCTGTATCTCAAAGCATGATGCAACTGACAGCTCAAATTGTCTGGTTCTTTTCCAACCTAGAGCACCCGGTGGCCTCAAACAACAGGTCTATGGATTCACACCGGGTTTTTCCTTTAAGAAAGGGGGAGCTAATGACTTGATAACAAAAACACGGCAACTTTTGTGGATGTCTACCATAGCCGACGAGGAGAGACAGCAAGCTTTCATGGGGCATCCAACAAAGGAAACATTATTATTGTGGCAGAGAGACCCGTGCTCACTCCTCTCATCCCTGTCTGTGTTAGGCAGCTCTAATCAAATGCTAATTAAAGCTAATTGGCTGTATCATATCCTGATTGGAGCCCGTATTCCTTTCATCTGGTGTGACATTCACTTGGAAGAGAGTTGGAACGTAGGGTGTAACAGAGACAGTAAAGAGAGGGGGAAGAGAAAGAACGAGGGAGAGAGAGAGAGTGAGAAAAGAGAGAGAGATAGGCATGGGGGAGGGGGCGTTGGTAGTTTTCCATGAGATAACAAGGGACTTTTTAATTTCTCATAACTCCTAATTAATACATAGAGCAAGTGAGCGAGTCCTGTGGCCTGATTTTATTATCTTTACCTCACGCTACAGGCAGCTGCATGAGCGCAGAGATCCAAATATCAAAATGCCACTGAAATGTAGCACATGGTGTAGACATTAATGACTGATAGCAAAGACTAAGGGTGCTAATAACCAACCACACGCATTTAACAAAACAACATTGTGTTCTGTTTTCAAACAGTATTTGAATGTACAGTCTTTCAGCTTGGATACCAAAGGGGTTTTGAGGCAGAATTAAATTGTGTACATGTTGAATTGCATTAATAATCCGGGGGACATTAGGATACCCCCCCCCCCCCCCACCTCGAAGCTGCGACAACTGTTTTCCTGTATTCTCCACCTCTAAGCTGCGACAAATGTTTTCCTGTGTTCTCCTGCCACTGTTGAAGCACTTTGAGCTGCATCTTGTATGAATTGTGCTATACAAATAAAGTTATTAAAGTTATTATTATTATTAGTAGTAGTAGTAGTAGTATTATAGTTATTATTATTATTATTATTATTACTATACAAATAAAGTTATTGCCGATGATCAAGGTCTGCTGCCTGTTATCATCAACAGCGTAATCTCGAAACATTTAGAATTGAGCTACCTCTGTGCAGAGTTTATACCAGATAGATATTTCGCTCACCTAAATGTGGGTCATCTTTGAAGCAGAATTTATCCGTCTTACTCTTGAGCAAATATGTTACAAGTGGTAGGGATGAGCAATTACGTTACAAGTGGTAGGGATGGGCGGATATTTTGACACTAAAGAGTTGTTTAATAAGGATCGATCCTTGTGTTAAAAGATCAATACCAAGTCATATTTTAATGGCTGACTTCTTTGAGTTTATTTTGATCAAGTTCATTGAGTGTTTTGTTCATTCATTGATGGTTGTGAGGGACTACTTTTCCCTCCCGTGTTCTCACTCTCTGCCAAACGTGGGTACTAAGGCAGGCCACCATAGACATATTACTGTTGTTAGAGTTCAGTCGCGTGGCATGTGCATAGTTGAAGGTGTGCAGGATGGGAGATTGCAAGAGGAATGTGGTGTGGAATTAATTCCACACCATAAACGATAAGTGTGTGGTTTGCCGAAAACTAATGAAGTATTGTGGTAACACCACAAATCTATTTAAACACATATAACAATGAGGCAATGTTCACGTTGGACGTCTTTGTTTGCCTTTTATGTAGCTAGTTCACAAGTTTTACCCCAAACATAATATAGTGTTGATTTAACTGCCATCACTGTCAACCCAATAACCTACTAAATGAAGCCTAGCTTTCTGTATTTCCCTTAAAGGTGGATAAAGCAATTTGGAGTGGCGGTCATTACAATTCTGACTGTCTGTAGTTACTCAATACGCATGATTTTATTTGAAGTTTAGTGACCATTAGGCTACTTGTGCATTGTATTGGATGTAAAAAATGTTATTGTATTTTCCTTCTGTCCTTTTTTTAGACAACTCTCCTGGAGCTGTAGTGCTTACAGTACAAGACTCCTTTGGCAAATGGTCGCCTGGGACCTCCAGCCACTCTCGATGGTCTAGGACAGCGGTTTTCATGCTTTTGTCAAAGGTCTTGACCGGTGTTACAAAACCCCAAGACGCAAGTGTTTGCTGGAAGGAATAATCACAGCCATGTATAACACCTTTCAAAATGATCTATAGACAACTCTTCAAAATGTACAAAATGTGGTTTTGACCACAGACATGTGGACATCCAGATCTACCATGGGATACTTGGCAGTGACCTTTCATTTTGTTGACAACTGGGAAATAAAGGAAAGTCTTTTAGAAAGCAGACGTTTTTATGAACAACACACAGGAGCCAACATTAACCTACATTTGAAGAGAATTTCAGACGAATGGGGCATTACTCAAAAAGTAGGTTACAGGTAATGGAGCAATTATGGTGTCAGCAATACCTGATTTGCTCATACTTTAAACTTGGTGGTGCAAGATTCCATCAGAGCTGTCCCGGAAATTGTCCTGCTCCTTGATAAATGCAGTAGCATCGCATCACATTTTTATAAAAGCACAAAAGCAACAGAAAAACTCCAAAGCTACCTCCGAAGCAGTTAACCGAAATGAGGACTCATTACTGTGGTGGAGAAAAGCACACAGTACAAAGGAGCTGAAGGTACCAGAGCGCAAACTGATTCAGTCAGTACCAACTAGGAGGAATTCAAACTTTTACGTGTTAGAGAGACTTGAGGAGCAGAGGGAAGCAGTTACTATTACTCTTTGTATGCTGAAAAGGAATGATCTGTGCTTAAGCTCTAAAGAAATGAGCCTGATTCATCCAATGATTGAGGCTCTGAGACCCTTTGAAGAAGCAAGAAATGTCTTCTTCAAACTATCTCTATACAGAAAGTGATTCTGCTTGTGTCACTACTTCTCAAAACAAGTGCAGCCTCTGAGCGACAAGGTAGCTCTTTTGCTGGAGAACTATCACAGTAATGTCAACACAGATTCCGTGGGATTTACTGTCTTGCTGCCAGCACATTCCTGGACATTCAGTTTGAAAACTTTGCTTTTCGTAGGCTAACCTATCAATGTGGAGACAATGAAAAGGCAATTGTTTTCCGAGATGTAAGAGGTCCATACTCCCACTTCTGAGTTACTAGAATGCTCTGCCTCCACATCATCAGTGACTTCT
This sequence comes from Nematalosa erebi, assembly GCA_036025975.1. Lineage (NCBI taxonomy): Eukaryota > Metazoa > Chordata > Actinopteri > Clupeiformes > Clupeidae > Nematalosa > Nematalosa erebi. The sequence continues at coordinate 9,345 of JAVQKI010352551.1, forward strand.
GCTCCTGGACCAAGTGCCACCACAGCAACATCAGTGTTGTGTGCAGATTTTGACATACAAGCTCTGTCTGCTCAACAGCACGGCACAACAGGCACTGATGCGTTCATTGAGATGCGCCGCTATTTAAAAGGGAAGAGTACTGTAATTAACCGAAATGAGGACTCATTACTGTGGTGGAGAAATCGCAAGCAAAAATTTCCTGCCCTGAGTATATTTGCAGCAAAATACTTGGGCATTGTTGCTTCCTCCGTTCCCTAAGAGAGAGTGTTTTCTAAGGCAGGAGAGCTCATCATTCAATGCAGAAATAGGCTGAAGGAGAAAAATGTTAACATCCTGCTCTTTTTAAACAAAAATCTGAAAAACTAGAATGAATAAAATAAGTTTAAGGTCTTAGTCTTTTGCGAGACCTTTCATATCTGTAAGTAACATATTATGAAAGCTGTCTGTTGATGGCACGGCCTCAGAATCGCAGGCACAGAAATATCAGCCTTTATGCAGACCAGAGTTGAGCCCTCAAACACTAATTAAGAAGATCATTGAAAAGTTTATATTGTGACAAGTATTATGTTGCTCTGTCTTGGTTAGTATTCAATGATTTTTGGCAGCGACCTCTTCACTTTGAGAAAGGTGTGCACATGGAATGGTAGCCATCTGGTTGATAGCGATGCAGTAATTACATTAGGAAACCATGTTAGTGAGTAAAACTAGCACTCTAGGGTTTGTCTCACTCGCTGGTGCACTCGACTTCCAGTTCATGGTGCTCTGAGCTGCAGGTTTGGGCCTGTATATGCAGAGCAGAACCGTGCAGGATAACACAGGTTACACACAAGTTTGTAAATGACCAATATATGATTGTGGAAATATAAACTCAATTGTTTGAAGATTCTAGTGTATCACAGTATTACAGGTAATTATTACAAATTATAATTTTGTGGAATTTTCAAAGCCACCATTATACTGTACACTGAAGTTTTTCAGAAGATTTTTGTTTTGCATTGCACTATTCAGACTACCTATTGTTGTAGTGCATTATCAAACAACTAGGGCTGCAACGATTAGTCGTTAGAGTCGACAACGTCGACTATAAAATTTCGTCGACGTGAAATTTCATCGTCGACTCGTCGTATTAATTAAGCAGCCTCATTTCACTCATTAATTAA